>JASCZI010212575.1:9173-19776 GCA_036250425.1 Stylosanthes scabra
CGATGATTCACGGATGATAATGATTATGATGCCTTGATGATGCGCGGATGATGATGATGATGCACAATGATGATGAAAATGCACCAATGATGATGATGCACCAAATATAATAACCACGAAAGGCACCAAAAAAGAGGGAAGAGAAAAAGAAAGATATTACCCGAACCTCTGCAGTAGACCGACCCGCACGGACGACAACACGCGCCAACCGCGAAAGCAACGCACCGAACCCGTACCCACGAACCAAATAAAATTTTACTAAAGCAAGGTGGTGGCCCAACCTTGCTCTGATGCCAAACTGACGCCGGGACGTCATTTGGCTCACCAATCTTGGCGAGGTTAACAACCCCACTATGGTGATAATAGCCAAATAACCCACTTTGGTTGGCCAAGCCAAGGATATTAAACTAACCTCTTACTCTAAGAGAGCCTAGAGGATAATAAGTACAAAGCTTATATGAAAGAAAATGTATATCATTCAACTTGTGTCAAAACAAGAGTACAAGTACTTATTTATAGTAGTAAGGAGGAGGGGAGCCTTTGAGAGTTAGGCAATGTGGGACTAACTCCAAGGCTTAATATAACATCTTTAATCAATTCTTATACTAATTCAACATAATAACTCAACAATTAACCATATTATTATTATAACCAAGATGCTCCCGCATCAGCAGCTTTCTCTATAAATCCACTTTCAGCTCTGTAAGATGATGGTTTTATGGCTAAGTTCTTCCAATTTTTTTGGTCCATAATCAAAGAGCGGTTAAGAGCTTTTTCTGTGGAGGTAAGATTCTTAAGGCTTTTAACCATACCCATGTTTGTCTTATTCCCAAGGTGCCAAATACAAAATGCATGAAACAAGTTCGCCCTATACTAAGCAGCATTCTCTATAAAATCATCTCTAAAATTCTGGTTCATAGGCTTCAGCCAGTGATGAATAGAATTACTAGTGACTCTCAAAGCGCTTTTATTAAGGGGAGACTGATAAGCAATAATATCTTAATAGCCCATGAGTACATGCATTTTTTAAAGAACAAGCGGTATGGTGAATGTGATTTGGCTTGGAAATTAGATATGAGTAAAGCTTATGACAGGGTGGAGTGCAGTTTTGTTTGGGCTATAATGCTAAAGTTTGGTTTTTTTACAAAGTGGATGTGTTGGATTCAGGAACTTGTGACGACAGTTTCCTACTCTGTTACTGTTGATGGTCAACCTCATGGTTTCTTTAAACCATGCAGAGGGTTATGACAAGGTGACCCTCTATCCCCCTATCTTTTCTTATTTTGTACAGAGGGTTTATCCCATTTGCTCCACAGTGGAGAACAAAGACTTGAATTTTTTGGTTTGAGGCTTAATCAGAGGTGCCCTAGAATCGACCTTTTTTCTTTGCAAATGACTCAATTTTGTTCAGTAAAGCTAATGACACTTGCTACAGAAATCTTATACGGATTCTACATACTTATGAGGAAATCAGCTGCCAACAGGTTAACTTAGACAAATCTTCTGTGTTTTTTTAGCAAAAATGATCCTATTCACTCTCGGGTGGAGTTCTTTGCTTGGGATTACCAGCAGTGATTCAACCGTCTAAACGAGCTACATTTCAGTATATCAAGGATAAGGTTATGTAGAATTTGGGACACTGGAAAAGATCTTTGCTATCTTCAAGCGGTACAGAAGTTTTGATTAAGGTTGTTTCTACGGCAGTTCCTATCTATACTCTAAGCTATTTCAAACTCCCGGATACACTAATTGAAGAAATACAAAGGGCACTACTGCAATTCTGGTGGGGGCGGCGAGGAACCGAACGACGTATGCAATGGGTAAGTTGGCAGACATCTTGCAGACCAAAATCACCAGGAGGTCTTAAGTTTAAAGATCTTAAAGCTTTTAATCTTGCAATGCTGGCAAAGCAAGGGTGGAGACTCTTATCAAGGCCTAATTCTCTAATTAGTAAGGGCTATCAGAGTAAGTACTATAGGTACTCAAGTTTTTTCAGAGCAGAAGTGGGCACCAATCCATCCTGGGGTTGGCGCAATATCTTAGAAGGCAGGAAGGTACTTGAGAAGGGTACTCTTTGGAAGATTGGTAGGGGCTCTAATGTTCGTATCACAGAAGACTCTTGGGCTAAGGATTTTCTGGCTATACATCCTAATTCTACCTCGTATCCAAGCTACACTCCAGTGTGGGTTTCAGACCTTATGTTTACCAACAGAACATGGAACTCAGAATTAATTAATCAAGTTTTTGATGCACCTATAGCAATGGCTATTCTCACAACAATGATTCATCAGGGTGAAGATAGAGTTACCTGGCTAAAGGAGCGAAGTGGTGGTTTTTCTGTAGCTTCTGCATACCGAATTGCTTTCCAATTCTTTCATCTTCCACTTGAACATATGCCTGCACAGTGTAAACATCGGCGTTTATGGTTGAATCTTTGGAAAATCAAATGCCATCCAAAGATTAAGAATCGCCTATGGAAGATTTTTCATCAGGGTTTACCAGTTATGTCTCAGTTACATGCTTGGATCCACTCGATTAACTCGCTCTGTCCTCGTTGCACAAGCGCACCTGAAACTATATTTCACTGCTTCTGAGAATGCCCAGATTTTATGGAGGTGTGGCGTTTAGCTAACTTCCCTCTCCCTCGAGCTACTGCAAATCCTTGGCGATGGTGGACCACGCTCAACGAGACTCTGCAACGACACCCATCACCATGGCAGCGTCGAGCTCAGGCAGCGAACCTTGTCTGGCAGATCTGGTGTGCAAGGAACGATCTCATCTTTGAGCAACATCGTCTATCTCCTTCAGAAATTTTGGAAGCTTCATCTCGAGCCATGGATTTGTGCTTCCCTTCTTCCTGAGATCCCCAAATTCTTCTTTCTTAGAGCAATTGTTTTGTTTTGTCTTTTTTGAAAATTTCCAATGGTATGCTTTTGCCTGTAGTCCAATCTGGACCATTGATTTTCATCAATGAAAATTACTACCTTTGCAAACAAAAAATGTCAATCTTAATACACTAATACTAATAAACAATTAAAATTAAATTTTTGTGTCATTTAAATACTTTTAACATAGTATAATAATTTATATTTTTAAGATTTATTTTTAATTTTTTCTTTAATTTTACAAAAGTATAACTATTACTATATTATTAGCACTTTCTGGTTTGACAAAATTAAACCAAAGTACAAAATAATCTTAAATGATAAGAGATCACAGATTACATATAGCACCTGAATATTATCATCTACTCATATGAGAAAAATCACACATGAACAAGAATTATGTCATACCTCTTCTCTGTACTATGAAATTTGGTCTTTGATTTGTTCTATTATATTTGTTACTTACCCAAATCGTTCTAATTGCTTCTCCTTTTTCAAAATTTTGGTGTCAATACTTTCTTCTAGTATTGATTGTACTCCTATATAGGTTCAATGAATAATGTGAAACTAAGAAGTGAACTCCCTTACACCAACCATCATCATATCCGCTTGAAAACACTTGCATTATCATTTTCAAAGGCCAAAATTGATTCCGGGATGAAAGGAATCAATTCCATGGAGCCAAACAGAAACCTTGTAGCCTCTTGAGGACTATGAATCGATTCTAAGGGTATCAGAATCGACTCGAACCCTTGTAAAACCTTTGAAATCAGTTCTGTTGCCTCATGAATCGATTCAGGAGCTCAGGAATCGATTCTATTGGTCCGTTGGTATTTAAAAAGAAGTTAAGTTAGGTAGAATCGACTCCCAGAAGATCAGGATTGATTCAAGAAACATACCTTTTGCCTCTGCCTAATTGTGAATCGATTCCCACACCACCAGAATCGACTCGTTACGTTTAGAAGAATTTCTTGTTAAGTTTCGAAATCATGGAGTCGATTCTAGCTTCACAAGAATTGATTCAGGATGCCTAAAATTCAACCCCTTTGCTCTCTGGACAATTGTGAATCGATTCCGTGATGAACCGAGTCGATTCACAACTGCAGAATTCACCCAATTTCAAAGTTTTAGGTCATTAGAATCGACTCCCAAGCATGTAGAATCGATTCTGACAACACAGAATCAATTCATTTTGTTCAAAATCCCAAGCTTTTCCCAAAACCTTTACACCCAAAACCTTTCAAGTTAGAAAATCATCCCATTTTTCCAAATCAAACTCAAATTCCAGTACCCACCTTTTCAAAGATAGATTCCATCATCAATTCACTTCTTAATTCACATTTATCCATTAACCATATCCACATTCATCCATTAACCATACCCACATGCATCATCATCATAACAAGCATACACATACATATACAATCTCAAGCATGCGTTCAAACACAAAATCAAAACATTAAATCTACATTTGCATTCAACTTTATACTAAGGAATCCTACTCTGTACCTCTTGTAGACACTTGAATCCTACCACAATTCTCCGGAATTCACCAACACTAACCCAACTCCTAGCTTGAATTCCTTGAGAATGCCATAACCTACACTCAATTGGTGCTATCCTCCACTTCCTTGCCCCTATAACCACATAATTCAAGCATCAAGACCATCTCTTGAGACTTAGGTCACCAATCATAAGAAGGAAAGAATTGAGCAAGAAATTCCCAAGTTCTTACCTTCACAATTGGTATGTACACGACGAGAACGACGAGAGCAACGATTAGCCACTGACGGAATGGCAATCGGAGCTCCAGTGCGCAAATAGCGGTGGAAAATGTGAGTGTGTTGGTGGTTTTGTGGAATGAGAGTGTTTGAGAGGGAGAGAGAAACGTGAGAGTGAGAGATGAGAGTAATGAGTGTTATGTGCTGAAGTGTTGAGTGTGTGTGAGGTATGAGTGTCATTAAGGGCATTTTCGTCCTTTCAGTCCATTTGGCCCAACCGGGTCAAACTTTAACGTTAGGTGTACGAATTTCTACTTTAACTACTCTAATTCTCTCTCTCCATTTTTTCTCTCACCCTCGTTCTCTCTTTCTCCCTCTCTCTCCTTATCTCTCTCTATATTTCCTTATGTCTCTCTCACCCTCTCTCCTTTGCTCCCTACCTCTCTCTTATTCTCCCTTTCTTTCTTTCCCTATTTATTCCTCTCTTCCTATTTCTCTCTTTTTCTCTCCCTCTCTCCTCCATTCTCTTCTCCTCTCTCTTCCTTCTCCTTTTTATCGTTTTCTTCATTTTTTCTCTCACCCTCGCTCTCTCTCAATTACCCTCCCTCTCTCATTCTCTCTCTTTTTCTTTATCTTTCACTCCTTCTCTCTTTCTCTATCTCTCCATCTGTCTCTTTCCCTATCGCTCTTTCCTTTTCTCCCTCTCTTTATATATCTCTCTTTCTCTCTCGCTCTCCCCGTTCTTTCCTTATCTTCCTCTCAATCTTCTCCATATCCCATTCTCTCTCTTCCTCTCTCTCTTTTCTTATTTCTCTCTCCATTTCCCTCTCTCTTTCCATATCTCTCTCCCCCTCTTTTTCTATTTCATCTCCCTCTTTTTCTATCTCTCTCTCTCTCTTTCCCTATATTCCTCTTTCCTTATATCTCTCCCTCACTCCCTCCCTATCTTTTTTCCTCCTTCTCTCCTTTTTTTTCTCTCACCCTCCCTCTCTCTCCTTCTCCTTCCCCCCTCTCCCATTCTCTTTCTCTCTCTCCCTCTCATTTTATCTATATCTCCATTTTTTTTTTATCACACTCTCTCTCTTTCCCTATATCCCTATCTCCTTAATCTCCCCCGCACTCCCTCCTTATATCTTTTCCTCCCTCTCTCTCTTTCTTTCTCTTATCCACCCTCTCTTTCCCTCTCTTTCCCTTTCCCATTCTCTCACCTCTCTCTCTTTCCATATCTCTCTCCCCTTTTCTTTCTCTGCCTTGCTACATCTCGTTATTTCTTTCTAGCTCTCCCTCCCTTGCTCTTTCTTTCCTAATTCGGTTAAGATAAGCTTATGTATATTATTTGAGTTAATTTTAAATGTTAAATTCACATTAAAATTGCTTTAGTAAAATATCATAATTAAAAATAATTAAAAATAAAAATTCTAATGAGCACTTCCAATTGGATTTTAAATTTATTAGTGTGTATGTTTACAATTTTAAAATATCACAAATTAAAAATAAATAAAAAATAGAAATTCTGATAAAGCACTTTCATTTGAATTTTAAATTCATTAATGGACTTCTTCTAATTGAATTTTAAATTTATTAATGATATTTTAAATTTTTTATTCATTAACGTTGAAGGCAGAAAAACCTAAACTAATTAAAAAAAAAAAATAAAAATTTTAATGAGTACTTCCAATTGAATTTTGAATTCATTAACGTGCATGTTTACAATTTTGAAATATCACAATTAAAAGTAATATAAAAATATAAATTCTATTGAGAACTTCTAATTGAAATTTATACGATTAATTGTGATAAGATTAAGTTTAAGATAAGAAAATTAAGATTTTAAATTTTAATAAATACAATTAATTTTAAAAATTAACATACAAAAATTTTATCTAAAATCCTTCAACAACCGTATAAATATAAAATTTTATAATTTAATTAAAAAATAAATTATTTGAAAATTATTTCAACAACCATATTTTATATTTAAAAATTAAAATTTTAAACTCAATTAATTACTATGATTATTATTGAAATGCTCAAATTAGTATTATTATTCACGCTGAAATTCATATTGTTTTTCTTGTTGTGTATTATTGTAAGTGTTTTGTATGTTGTATCACTAATTTCTCCGATGAGCAACTTCACAATCTTAATAGCAAGTTTTATGTTATTTAAGAAGTGTATTTGTTTAAAAATTTAGATTATGTTTTAATACTATGTTATTTGCATGTGACTATATTATATTTTATTTATATGAGATTTAAATATTTGTGTTATTATGATGTGATTTATGATTATATTTTAAACTTAAAAATTTTATTGTCAAAGACTCGATTATCACCTGGCTCAAATGAAAAATATTTCATAAGGTTTATGGCTGGATTAGAGTCTAAATATTAGACCCAGGTCTATTATTTAAAATAATTTAAAATATAATATAAAATTATTTTAAATATAATAATATTAATTTAAAAATGAACTTTTTTATTAAAAATATGATCGATTTAGTCGATTTATCAGTTAACTGCTGATTCTACCAATTTTTGACCGATTTTTTGAAGAATGATTTTTTTCTGTAATCAGATCAGATTACGGATAGGTTCCCAATTTTTCCGGTCGAACCTGTCGGTACGATCCAGTTCTCAGAGCATTGATAATATCAAAACATCTTTTGCTGGTAAATTCTCTTGTCGTATTGATGATGCTACTAAGAATTTATTTAAATTTTAAACTCCTAAAATAATAGTAAACAAATTAAATTTAAATCTAAACTATCATAAAAACTTCTTCCACTTAATTACTTTATCTTTAAGTAACTTGAGAAAAGACATATTAATTTTACGTCTCAAGTTAATATATTTGCACTTGAGACGAACTCTTGATCACCGTGATCTCCGAAACTGCCATAATGTTATTCTTCTAATAGTGCGAATATTGACCTTTCCAAGAATACTATTTTGCCCCTTTGGGTTGGAATTACGAAAACACCCTTTGGATCACATATCCGGTCATATGCTAAAAATGTCTATATTTTTTACTTTTCATACTTTAAAATTGTAGAATAAATTTTCACTAACAAAATTTCATTTACAAACAATAAATTTTGTTCTATCAACTATAATTTTTGAAAAATGAAAAATCTACTAATCCCAATTATATATTTGAGAACGGGTTGATAAGGCATATCTAATATAAATTTCTCAAATTAATAATCAAATATTAAAAGTTAAGTAGAAGGATGAGCTAAAATTCAAAATGACCCCTAAAATATAAACTCGAATTTAAATTCATCCTTTAAATTTATAGTTACTCAAAATGACCTCCAAATTTAAAAGTATAATTCACGTTGCCACCTTTCATCATCTTTGTCAAACGACGTGCTTAGTTAGAGCAAATTAAATGACATGCTAACTAATAGTTAGATTGTTAATAGTTATCTAAAGTATTCTGGTCTTAATTTAGCAAATTTAATTTAATAAAACCTTAACCAAAACTCTGAATTGAGCTTATTGTTATTTGTGTTGTGGACATGCTAGGAGCAATATTCATGGTTTTAGGAGAAACAACCATTGTTAAATGATAATGTTGTTTTATTCATGTCACTTAATGCGTTAACTAAGTATGTCGTTAAGGAAAAAACAAGAAGAGGAGCCAACAAGGATTACATTCTCAAATTTGTGGAAACATTTTGAGTAATTATAAATTTTGGAATTAATTTGAATTTGAACTCAAATTTTAGGAACCATTTTGAGTTTCGACTCGTAGTAGAAGATTAAAGCAAATAAAATTCAATGTGAATCAACTTTTATTTCTTTTCAAATACAAAAAATAATTTCTTGGGTTTAACAAAACATTATTTTATTAAATTTAATTTAACACTAATAAAAATAATAAATAAAATATGTATAAAGGGATTTCAACAAAGACAGTTGGCGTTGAACTAGTAATTACATGTAAAATACGTCAGTTATATTTGTTTTTTTTTAATGACTAGTTATATTTGGTTATTGAAATAAATATCTTTAATTAGGATATTATTATAATTTTTAATTTCTAGAATTGTCTATAAATATAAATTTTAGGATCAAAACAAAAGGTTCAAAATCATTTGACAAGTACTCTAATGTTGCATTTGGTAACAAGGATTGAGACAGAGATTAAAGAACTGAGATTCAGTATTCTCGAAACAAAAATTTTAGGTCGGAATACAAACTCGTCCCTCCCCCTTTGACCTGCTCTTCTCCATAATTTCAATACTTCTTGTTGAAGATTGCTTTGCAAAGTTAGGGTTTTGCAAACTTAATTTACTCTCACACTCTCAATCTTTATTTCTCTCTAAAACCTATCTAAAAAGTGAGGACACAAGGGACTGAAATTTCTGGCGATGAAAATTGAAACTTTAATAACATTTCTTTTACCACTTCTCTCCCACTTTACTGGCATTGCCACCAATCCCATCATTGTCGTTATTGCTGTCGGAGACCCACCATTGCTGCTGTCAGGCTGAACGTGAACGAGAGTGAAGGATCGAAGAGGGAGAAAGAGAAACCGAAAATAGAAATACCAAAGCGAGAGAATGATATAGCATGAATGGGAACGGAGGAAGCCATTGGTGCTGCCGTTGCTGAACGTGAAACCAGGGAGATGAAAGCCGATATGGAGGAGAAAGAAGTTAGAGACTTGCATCTCCGAATCATCCCTTTCTTGCATTTTTCAATTGGTAGAGTTCCACTTCATTCTATAATCTCAATTGAAAGAAATTGAGTTTGCGCTCCCATTCTCGAAAAATAACAACAAAATTTTCAAGTGTTCCTTTCCTTCCTAGACCCATAGATACTAGAAGGAGTGAAGATGTTGGTGATCTAGATTTTATTGTTTCCAAATTATTGACAAGGTTGGAGTTGCATGTTACATTTTTCTCTCGGGAAGTTGCAAATTTGGGCATGTTTGTTTTAGCTTTTGTATTTATCTAAAATCAAACACAATATAAAAACTTAATTTTATTTCTATCTCCCTTCCAAATGAAATTTAAACATATCCTAACTCAAACAAATAAAAAAAAACAAATGTTCACATTTTTCTTTTAGTTTGTCTTCATTTACGTCATGTTCTTTTTCTTTTTTTATTTTTATTCTATGATACATGGACACGAACACAGACACAGACATAGAACACGACATAACATGGAATACGCCTACACGTTAATTTTAATTTTTTATATAACACGGGGACATGTTATATATATAAAATATAATGTATGTTTTAAAAGATTCAATAATATCTTGATATTTTATTTATATTAAAAGTTAACTTAATATTTTTAATGTCTTTTCTAATTATATAAAATATTTAAGATAATTTTTAGTTTTAAGAAATATTAATATATATTATTTTTAAATTTATTTTTGGGATATAAGTTAAGAATAAAATTAAACACGCTAACACATAATGATATTTTGGAGTGTCAAGCATGTCCGACGTACTATTTTTTTTGTATTTTCAAGAAAACGGACAGACACGAGTGTCGAATGAATATCGATAAGTGTCAATCTAAAAAATGTCCGATATAATTCAACGAAGTTTTCTTGCTTGGTAACTTTTATTGTAATCTCTAACTTTGGAATTATGTGAAGTTAATACATCTATCAGTCTTTCAATACTACTTCTTCTTCTCTTTCTTTTAATCTATAAATACATGCAGTATCTTCTTTATTTTTATCTTTACTTTTTTTACTGATATACTCGTTGGCTTAAAAAAAAAAAAAAGACTGGTTTTACTATATATCAGATCTTGAACCAAGGTTTGATATATAGATCATATGGTCTACATCAATTTGAAAAAATGCAGTAAACCGCTTAATTAGTTTATATTTCTATAGCTATACACAACCAATCTCTAGTTTTTGTTAGTCACAATGCACAACACTCAAGAGGGGGGTGAATTGAGTGTTTAAACAACAATAGATAATTTTTCGCGGAAGTGTAAATATCTAAGAATAAAGA
>JASCZI010212576.1:0-19064 GCA_036250425.1 Stylosanthes scabra
AATGTCACTCTATCCCAACTAGTTCTAATCCAATTTTAACCCACAGAATTATAAGTTGCATAACAATTAGCTTGACTATCTCTAGTTAGACCTAATTGATTATGTGCTTCAATTTTCAGCTAGCATAAACTAATAGATCTCTCAATCTAATTAATCTAGCCCTAGACAAGTTAAGAACACCTCTCAGTGATTCTAAACTATTGAGATGAAGAATAGAAAATTAAATCATGCATAGAAGATAACTGAAAATACCTCAATGAATTAATAAACGAATGTACATAGTGACTACCTTATGCAGGGTGAACAGAGCTCCTCACCCTTAATAATGGAGTAGTTTAGCCTTGCATAATGAAAACTAGATCTAAGAATAATGGAAAACGTCTATGCTCATTTGCTGAATTAACTCACGTATGATGTGAGTTCCCCACGTATTACGTGTGGGCTCTGTCTGGAATTCTTTATTTCTATTCAATTCTCACGTTCAACGTGGAGGATACACATATTACGTGAGGTTCTCTTGGTTTTTCTTCATCTTCTTTGCTTCAATCTCTCTTCAAATGGTCTTAAATCACCTAAAACTCTTAGTGAATTTCTCTAAAACACAAACACAACTCAAAGAACACCAAGTTTGTTTGATTGATCAATTAACAACCTTAATTCACAAAGAATATCAAAATAGTTAAGAGAAATTGAGACTAAAAACAACCCAAGATGCACACGCATCATTGGGGCATAGACTTCATGGGACCATTCCCACCTTCTTACTCTAATGGATATATTTTAGTGGCTGTTGATTATGTGTCTAAATTGGTTGAAGCTATAGCTTCCCCAGCTAATGACTCTAAAGTTGTGCTTAAATTTTTGCATAGAAATATTTTTTGTAGGTATGGAGTGCCAAGGACCTTGATCAGTGATGGAGGGACTCACTTCTGCAACAAGTATTTGTAGAATCTGCTACAAACTTATGGAGTCAAGCACAAAATTTCAACCCCCTACCATCCACAAACAACTGGACAAGTAGAAGTGTCCAATAGAGAACTAAAGAGGATTTTGGAGAAAACCGTCAACACATCAAGAAAGGATTGGTCTAAGAAGTTGGATGATGCACTTTGGGCATATAGAACAGCTTTTAAAACCCCCATGGGGATGCCACCATATCAGTTGGTATATGGAAAAGCTTGCCACTTACCCTTGGAGTTAGAACATAAGGCCTATTAGGCCCTCAAGTTCTTAAATCTGGATTCAAAGGCTGCAATAGAAAATAGATTGCTGCAACTCAATGAATTAGATGAATTTAGGCATGAAGCTTACAACAATTCTAAAATCTACAAGGAAAAGACAAAGAAGTGGCATGACAAGAAGATACAAAGAAGAGTCATTGAAACAGGACAAAAGGTGTTGTTATACAATTCAAGATTGAGGTTATTTCCAGGAAAGTTCAAGTCTAGGTGGTCTGGACCATTTACAGTTCTAAATGTATCTCCCTATGGTCATGTTGAAATACAAAATGACAAGAATGGAACCAAGTTTGTAGTGAATGGCCAGAGATTAAAGCAGTACTTGAGTGAAGAGTTTGATCTTCACCAAACAAGCACAACTCAACATTAACAGAGATTTTCAAGCTAATGACAATAAAAGAGCCCTTGATAGGAGGGAACCCATCCTATATATCCTTTTAATTATCCTTTATCATTCCTTAACTCACTACATTACATACATTATGTTAATTATCAAAACAGGAAGAAAAGAAGTGGGATTTATGCATAAAGCTACAAAATTGCAATATGCATAGCATTAGGACTCAAAGAAGTGCATTGCTGGAAAAAGGGAAGCACATAGCCTTGTTAAGGCAAAACTGCAGAATTATGCAGCAAACAGGAAGTTTATATAGCCTAAATTCTTGCATATAGTTAATTCTTAAGTTTGGTGTTGCATATTGCATATTGCAACATTATTTTGCATTTGAAATTCTGGTTGGGGAACTAAGTTTGGTGTTGCATTCTGCATTTTTGTCATTATGCATAGTGCATCTTAACTACACTTTTACATATTGCATATTGGGTAAATATGTTTCACAAACTAAGTTTGGTGTCCATTATCTCATCAAACATAGCATATGAGTTTAATTCATTGATTTCTGATTTGAATTTATGTATAACATTGGGCTAAAGTTTGTAAATTTTGCAGGTTTCAGGATTGGCAGCATCCTGGTTGCCCACGCCTAGGCGTGACACTCCTCACCTAGGCGTAGCCTTGCATAGCCCACACCAACCCTGCTTAGCCCACCCAACCCTACACCCTCCTAAGCAACCCAGCCCCAATGCCTAGGCGTAGATGCCAACGCCTAGGCGTCCCCTAAACCAAACATATCCCAACGCCTAGGCATCCATGCTGATGCCTAGGCGTCACACAAACCCACCATGCACAAACCACCCAGCCCCAACGCCTAGGCATCCATGCTGATGCTTAGGCGTGACCTCACCCTAGCACCCAAAACAACACCCCCACACCTAGGCGTGACACTCCACGCCTAAGCGTAGCTTAGACCCCACACCCAAAAGCCACCTACACCCTTCACGCCTAGGCACCCATGCTGATGCCTAGGGGTCACAACCAGGCACCCACCAAACCTAAGCACCCACGCCTAGGCGCCCTCACATTCCCCCCAACCCACATACCTTCCCAACACAATTACACAATGCCTAGGCGTGGCCCTAAGTGCCTAGGCGTCAAACTCACTTCCCACAGAAATGTGCAGCCCATGCCTAGGCGTGGAACTCGGCGCCTAGGCATAGTAACCCTACCCTGACACGGGCTGCACATGCATGGACTACGCTTAGGCGTGTTCACACTATCTAAACCCACACGGATCCCTAGGAAATCCACTCAACCAATCAGAAACACCCATTCCCACTAACCCCTACCCTCATCCCTCTATTTAAACACCCCCCAACATCACTTCACACCACAAAACAAAACCCAAACACACTTGCTTCTGCACATACACTGCCCTAACACCCCCATGCCTAGCCTTCCCCAATTTTTTGCATCCCCCTGCACACCAACTTATTTTCTGCACTAAGCTTCTTAACATCTTCTATTTTCTGCATAACCCCTTCTTTTTTCTCACTATCACAACCTTCTCTTTGTTGCTTGAGGACAAACAACTCTCTAAGTTTGGTGTGGATAGATTCTGCCATTCTTCAATCAACTATGGCCTCATCTTCATCAACTTTCAACATGATGGATGAGCATTGTTATAGGACAATGTTCAACCAGAACCTTTTTGAGGAACTAGTGAGCAAGAAGAAGATAACACCAGAAGTAACCTTTGACCTTGAAGATGATGAGTATCCATCTATTAAGGAGCAGATTGCACTAAGGGGCTGGAGGAGACTAGCTAGCCCAAGGAACAAGGTGAGCAAGTGGATGATCCAAGAGTTCTACGCAAATGCGGTCCAATCCGAAGAAGAGATGGAGCAAGCTGATCAACACCCTTACAAGAGCTATGTAAGGGGTGTTGAAGTGGATTTCTCACTGGAGAACATCAAGAGAGTCCTCAGGTTCAAGGACAATACTCCAGGGGCTGCAACAGATTACACCACACACCTAAACTCCGATTAAAGGCTGGATGAAGTCCTCCAAGACCTCTGCATCCCGGGGGCAACATGGAGGCTGAGTTCTGGCCAACCAGCCCAACCAATTCAACTACGAAGGGCAGAACTCACCCCTCTAGCTCGTGGATGGCATGAGTTCATCATCCATTCAATCATATTGACTGAGAACAAATCCGAAATCACCATAGCAGGGCCATTATGATTCATGCAATCATCAGAGGTGAATATGTGAGAGTAGAAGAACTAATAGCAGATAATATTGTAGTCATTGCTCAAGGGATGCAAGGGAAGGGCAAGTTGGCCTTCCCAAGCACCGTTTTCAAGCTTTATAAGGATGCATAAATGCCTATGCGTGAGTTCAAGCGAAGTGAGCTGATTCCACAAGACAAGCTGATCACATCTAGGCTTATGGAAACTACAAGATTCGGTAGGAACATGCAAGTGCAGCAGCACAATGAAGAAGAGGAAAAAGACCAACCAATACCTCAGTTTGAGGGAGGCAATGAGGAAGATCACAACCGGGGGCAATACCAACACTTTCAGCCTCAATATCATCAACAAGAAGCAGGTTTCCAGCAGAGTTATATGGAGCATCAGCAGCAAGGCTTCACCCTAATCAATGAGCAGCTTGCTAGCATGCAACTTCAGCAGCAAACATTCTTCGAGAACATGCAAAGCACTCAAGCTCAATACCTTGAAGAGCTCAAAGCGGTAAAAACAAGGCAAGATGAGTTGTGGAACAACACCAACAAGTTCCACCATCAAATAAGGAAGGAACAAGATATGCTTGCAAGAGAAATTCAAGAGGTGAAAAAGTTCCAAGTCAACCAAACCCTGATGGGCAACCAAAAGGGATCAATGGAAAAGCTTGAGCAAACCATGGTATTGCAGCAGAAAGAGATGACAGAGATGAAGAGGCAACTCAAGGATTGGACCAGAAATGCTTCCTCGAGAGATGCCTATTGCTGTTGGGCACACCAGCATGCCAATCCAAACCTGACTGAGATCCCTATCCATCAAATCCCTTATCTCATGCATCTCAATACTGAAAAAGGAAGACACCTCTTCTATGGAGGCCTCAAATCACATTTGGTTGCAGGATCCTCCTCTCAAGCTGCACCATCACAAGCTCCACCATCCAACCCTGCTGATGAGCCTATGGCTGACCCCAAGAATTAGACATAAGGTTGTTTAGTCCCTTCCTCCTAGTTCTTTTAGAATTTCTGTCATGTTTTCTGTTTCTTTTTATTTAATCAAGTGATGTATGCTATGTTTATTTATATGAATGAATCATTATATGCCTTAGTTGAGAATTGTTTTTAATGATTGATTATGCATTGAATATCACTTAGATCATGTCTTGCTAATTAAGTAAAATGAAATAAGAATTGATGAATTTGTTTAATGATTGTGGAGGTAAAAAGAGGATGAATGATGACTGATTTTAATCCTTTGAAAACTAGAGGTTTGAGATGTTTGAGGATTTAGAAAGCTTTGTGAGTAAGGTTTGTTGAACTTGTAACCTTGTGAAATGCTAATAGAATGAGGAAGTTCTTTGATTCTAAAGAAAAATGCTAAGGCTCAAAGCATCAATGGCCAAAAAGATTGAAAAACCAAAGGCTGGATTATGTTGAGGATAGGCTAGAGTCTAGATCAGATGGAGTGCTTTATCACTTGGCAACTTGAGCCTAAAAACTCGGGATTGTTCGATCGAAAACCCATTCTAAATAACTACCTCAATGAGACAAATGAGCTAAAAAGGTAATAGATTAAAGGCTATATGCTTGTGTTGAAAAGTTATGAGGATAGGCTTGAGCTAGTAAATCCAATGGGGAGCTTCAACACCTAGCAACTTGAGCTTGAAAACTCGGGATTGTTGATTGAAAAACTCATTCTAGAAAGCCTCCTTAATGACAAGACAATAAGAGTCAAATTCCATCCAACGAGGAGGAAAAGAAAAGAAAAAAAGAGGAGAACTATCCAAAAATTTCGAAAAGGCTAATCATTTTGTTACTTGGTCAAACAAATTCTGAAATAGACAAAACAATTTGGATCTAAGAACTATCAAAGGCTAATAGAGGATTTGGATTGATTGAAGTTAGAATTTAAACTTAATATTTCCCATAGCTGCAAACAAAGGAATTGAACTATGATTTTAGCTTGCTTGAGGACAAGCAAGGTTTAAGTTTGGTGTTGTGATGCATGACCATCATTAGGGATTTCTTCTCCAAATTCATGCATTGTTCTTCATACAAATAACTTAAAATCATATAAAATTAGTAGATATGCTTAGAAAGTGTTAATTATTATATTTTATAGGTACTTTGAGTATTTTATTGTTAATTTACAGGAAAAATGAATAAGAAAGCTTGAGGAGCAAGAAAACAAAGTTTTGGAGCATTGAAGCAGAGAGCCCCACGCCTAGGCGTGGAACTCGGCGCCTAAGCGTCACTAGCAACATCCAGAGCCAACGCCTAGGCACCCACTTCAAAGTCTAGCCGTGGCTTGGACAACCTTCAGGAAGCCAACGCCTAGGCGTCCAGCTCAACGCCTAGGCGTGGTCTAGGCAAACACTCAAGCCAACGCCTAGACATCCAACCCAAAGTCTAGGCGTGGCTTAGGCAAGCACCAGGGCACCAACGCCAAGGCGTGGCACCCAACGCCTAGGCATGGTCTAGACAACATCAACGACCAAAGTTTAGGCACCAGAATCAAAGTCTAGGCGTGGCCTAGACAGCACCAGAGCTCAAGCACATCAACACAACGCCTAGGCACCAGCACCAACGCCTAGGCGTGGCCCAGCCTTGCACCAAGCTCATGCCTAGGCACCAGCACCAACGCCTAGGCATCCAGGATCAGCTTTCACTATAACTCACGCCTAGGCGCTAGAGCCAAAGTCTAGGCGTGGGACAAGCTGTTTTATGCAGAATTTGTAATTTCATTTCAAATGCATTTGTATTACATTTCTCCCTTATGTAAACCTATAAATAGATGGAAAACTTCAAATAGGGACAACATATATTCATTCATACACATTCAGTATTAGGACTTTACATTTTTCATTAGATCATAGATTAAATTCTCTCATTGGGAATTTAGTTTAGTTTTAGATTGAAGTTTTCCATTCATCACTTTTGTATATTGTATTTCAATTAGTGAAGAGAATTATATTCAGTTCTATATTTGTTTTCTCTCAAGATTCTGTCTTTCTTACTTTCCTTTGAAGTTCTTTGAATGTTCATGCATTCAAGAACCATCTTCATACCCTTCTTTAAGTCATTCATCATCATGAGTGGCAAAACACACTTAAAGATTAAGGAGGAAGAGCTCTATTTTATCAAGCCAATGGATTAATCCAATAATATATCCAAATCTGCAAGTTTCTACCAATATTCAAAGGATTTTTCTTGTTCATCAATTCAAGAATCAAGTTTAACCGAGAGGTATAATTGGTTCTTACTTTTGGTTTAATTTCTATACTAGTTCGTGAGATTAAACATATCATTAGAGGGTTTGTGAATTGTCAAGATTGGATTGGATAAGTGACATGAAATCTGGTTTTGCATTGATCTTGGTGTCATAAACTAGTTCACGAATGATCTTTCACATTTATTCTTTGCATTAGAGATAATGAATTGAATATATGTGCCATAATATGAATCTGTATTTTTATCACATAGATGATTGATTTGCTTCTTGTTTGATTCTTTGTCATGATCTTTTAAAGATTCGATTATTGAAGAGTAATTGATCTTTCATGTTTTGAATTGTTGAGTTTGAGAAAATAGGCATTCAAACATATTCAAGAATCATTCCATATTTCTTCATGTGACTTAGAGATGAGCATGTGGTTTTATAGGTATTAGAATCTTTGATGATTAGGTGAGATTTGTTTGAGATTGAATATGTGACATTTAATTCTTTCCAAGAGTCTTGTTGATTATCATAGGTATAAATCATGATGTGTGCATTATCTTTTTGCTTGTTTGATTAGTCAAGAGATTGATGATTGAGTAGGTTAAAGAGAAACTAGATCACTAAGAGATTAGGATTTAGTTATAATAGGATTCATGGTTTTTGGTATGGCTTGCAGAAAAATAAAAAGAACTATTGGGTTATGAAGTTGTGTTTGTGAATATCTGCTATCCCTTAATCTTGTTCCCCTTTTATTGAATCTTTTTTAGTATTTGGTTGCATTTATATGATTCGTTTTTGTCATTCGTTTAAAGATTTACGTTCTTGCACGTTGTTGTTTAATCCTTGTATTGTTCTTTAGTTAAGTGTTGCGTTAATTCTTGGTTAATTGATTGGATCTGATTAGAGAGCTATAATTGGAAGTGTTGCTTAATGCCCATTTCCTCGTGGGAATGATAACCCACTCTTTTGTGATACTACTTGATCCGATATACTTGTCGGATTGTTGCGAATCGTAAAGATGTGCCACATCAATGTCATATTTAGAGTTAGCTATTAGTTTGTATAATATATTCAATTTAGATATGATATATTTCATTAATTCTAACATTTTTTGTGATGATAGAGACCTAATTACAAAATTAAAAATAGTATAAAGACCTAATTGAAAGAATTATAGGAATCTAATTAAAAGTTTGATAAAACTATAAGGATTAATGGATTAATTTGTGCTATATATATATAATTAAATTATAGCTATAGTGGTCTTATTATTATATCCTTAAATAATGAAACGAATAACCGTAAATCACTTACCAATTTAGACTTTAATGAAAATAAGAACAATTCGTAATTGCTTCATATTAAACATCTATCTATCTATTAAAATATAAAAGGTATAGGGGTGTGGCTCATCGAGCGACATGTGGAGGCCTTATTCTGCTGACAAGTGGCGTTCTAAATATGCTACAAGTATCTATCGATGAATGGTTATTCACACAATAATTTAGGGAATTGATTACAAACTAATTCTGGACATTTAGGGTGTTTATTTAAAATTGGAAATTGAAATTTTTCTCATTAAATGAGGGATTTTGCTACTTAATTATTCCGGTCAGTTATGGTAATTTGTTAGGATTTGAAATTAAAATAATGAGCATTTATGGACTACTTATTTTATTTTTTATGAATGAAAATTTGTTTATAAAATAGCAATTAACGATGGCATAATCCTATATCTCTTCTTCTCCATGTTCTCTATTTCTTTTTTTTTTCTCGTGCTCCATTTCTTTCTCACTTTCTTTTCTTTATGTTCTTTGTTTCTTCTTCTTTTTCTTCTTCTCGGTTATTCTTTTTTCATCTCAATTTTTCAGCTTTTCAATTTTTAAGGACTTTTTGTTCATCATATTTTAACATTTTTTTTTTGCTTTTCAGGTAAAATGTTATTTTCTGATTTAGCTTGAAGTCAAGTTCAAGGTAGAATTTAATTTCTTGCTCCCTTCCTTACTTTTGTTTTTTTTTTTAGCAAAAATAGCAAAAAGAAGATGAAAGTGGGAACATTTAGAATGGTTTCATGTTTTCTAATTTTTTAATATGCATACATGTTTTACTAATTATGAAATTCTGCTTTAAAAAAATTAAATTTGTTGTACTAAAAAAATTTAAATATCAATTTTGATTCCTACATCTTGATTATTTTTCATGTATTAGATATTTTTTTTAGTACATGCTAATATATTCACTGATAACATATGATATTTTTGCTTAATCAAATTAAGGTAATGCTGTGAACTTCTTATCATATTCCATTTATTAGAGAGTTATATTTATTATTTTATTTTTTTAATCTAATCATATTCTTAATTGGTAGTAACTACATTTTTAATATGTGTGATTGTTATAATATTTAAGGTTCCAGTGATCTTACTTTATTTTTTATTACTTAGGCTTCTAAGTTGATGATATAAAACAATTGTAATATGAAAAAAAAAAATGAAAAATAGTTGTTATTGATTGTGAGCTATGTGTGAAATAGAATAACTATCATAGTGAACACGTTTAGGTGTAGATATTAAATAAAAGCTTAAGTCCGATTTTTTTAAGTGAAAATTAATTTTCCTCTTCTTTTGATTTATTCTTGGATTCCTCAAAGTTCATTTTTAAAATTTCAGCTATATGTAGTTATTGTAATGTATTTTTTACCGTTGTGATCTCTTGGAATGTTGAAAAAAGTGTTAATTAATTGCATATATCCTCAATAATTAAGAAGTAATTGTATTGAAAACACATACAATTAACCCTATATGGTAAGGTGTTGAGCACTTAAATGGGTTAAATGTTGTTTCTTTCTATTCTTTGCATTCACTTAGGTACGTAGAAAATTTGGATAAACATTTTCTTTTTCAAAATTTATTGAATATTATAATTTAGTAACTTATACAAACCATTGAATATGCATGATTGGACAGTTTCCTTTTATTTAGTTTCTCACTATGACTAATGTAGCGCATATTTGCTTTGCTATCCAAATAAAAAGAAAAAGAATTAACCATCAGTGTTCGTCTTTCTTTGTTAGTTTCATGGTTTTTTGTCTGTTACAATAAATATAATAAAAAAATGTATAAAGATTTTCATGTCATTTCAACTATATAGGAAAAATGTATAAAAATGTATAAAAATCAATGGCATAAACCCTATTTTTGTTACCTTTATTGCATTAAAAAGATAGAAAAAAAGAAAGAGAAAGTGAGAAACGTGGTTTCAAAAATTAGCCTTTGCTTTTCTTTATCGCATCTCTATGTCAGATTCTGGTAGTGCTTCCACTTCTGCTAAAACACAAGAGGTGACTGTGGCGTCTGTGTAGAGTACTGACACCAACAGCGTGTTCTTCGGAACCATCCACATTGTTCCAACAATTTCCACTTCTTGGTTTCAGATCTGGATTTTGCTTTGCTTCACTGTTTCTCCGTGAGTGTGTTCTACTCTTCTTATAATTTTAATGTTTTTATATTTTTATTATTTACTTTTAAAATTTTATGAGAACGATTGAAATTTTTTTTAATTATTATTTATTGTTCACAATAGATGTTTTCTGTTCACTACTGCACAAGCTTCCTGTACCAACGGCGGTTTGCGATACGATGGCTCTTGGACGCGGAAGTTACCGACGGCTCGGCCGATTATAACGGTAAAAGACCATCAATATAAATATGTCGAAATCGAGGGGCTTCGGGCACGAATGTTATCGACGGTCAAACCGTCGATAAGCCGTCTCAAACAACTCCCGCAATGTGGCGCCAAATTGGTGATAGCTTAGCCGCATATAAAATTGATATTATTATCGTCGGCTAGACCTTTGATAAAGGTAAAACGTCCGAGTGCAATTTTGAAGATCGTTAGCGACGTGTTGACCCTCGATAAAGGTTAAAATATTAGCGACAGCTTAGATGTCCCTATTATTGGTGGGTTTAAATGGGATATTCGAGGCTGTTACCGAAAGCTAAGTCGTCCCTAAGGATTGGAAATTCAAAAGGTCAAAACGTTACTATTATAGACGTCTAAGCCGTCGTTAACCAAAAAAATAAGTTAAAAATTGAAATCCTGCCTTCTTCCATGTATCGACGGCTAAGCCGTCTGTAAGCCGTCCCTAAAAAACCTAAATGAAATGGTGCGTTTCATTGGCGTCGATAAATATGAGTTAGGGACGGCCAGGCCGTTAATAAGGGTCTCGCCTGAGATTAAAACATGACACCCTTTTCTTCTTCGGCAGAACACTTTCTGCCTCTATCTCTCTCTTTACTATCTCTCTCTCTCTCTATTATCTCTCTCTCCGCATTGCTTTTCCTTCTCTCTCGAGTTCTCAATCACCGGAGCTCCATTTGCGATTCCGTCACCGCAATTGTGATCGTGGTAAGATTCTCTTCGTTTTAATCAGTTTACTTTTTTCGTTTGCCTCTGTTTTTTTTGTTTATTGTATGTGCCAATGTTTTTACCCAATTTGTGTGTAATACCTTGCAATGGCAAATTTGAAGGGCGTGCTTGGAGCTATTTTGTGGTAGTGGTGGGGATCATTCGTAGTTTTGCAGATTTGGTGGTGCCAATTTTTTTCGCGGGACAAAGGTTGGTTAAATAAACTCTCTAATTTATTTAACATGTAATTTAACACTAATTTGACTTAAAATTGCTGAAATAAAATAAGGAAGTAATGAAAAATTAATTTGACAAATTATCAGCATGTTTAGGATTAGAGATTTGAACTCTTAGGATAGAGAGGTGAAATGATGATGTGCGGGGGCGTAGAGATCCCACCGGTTTCTTTGCTGCGGAGTTTTTTGTGTTTGCACCGTACTTGATGTGGGGAATAAGGTGAGAGCTATTCTAGGCATTGCAAACAAGTTTAGTTTGGGATTTCCTTATCATTGTGAAAACAAGAGAAATCGTTGTAGAGGAACCCAAACAATTTATGAATTCGAAGTTGGAACATTCGTGTCAACAAAAAGGTGTCACAGAGTTTGCAACCAGATTGAAATACCGAGTATGGGACTCAGGTCGTTCTCCCTAGGAGTCGAATCGTGGCTTAATGATGGTTGTGAAAAGAGTTACGGTTGCAATTGTGTGTCTGATGGTGGAAATAGCAAAAATGAAAGATAACTTGATCTGCAAGTAATAAAGGTGTTTGGTCTTGAGTTGAAGTATTGTGTGTCCCTATGAACACCACTAATCCCAATTATGAATGGTTGTCACGTAAGACACTAAACCATACTCTGTCAAGAGGTCGAGCGGGCAAAATTAACCCCGTTCCGAAAGTCCTAGGCAACTTACTAGTGCGAAGGTCCTAGGTCCTTGGAACTTGAATAATCCATCAAGTTCACCTCATTAAGGACTCAATCATCACTAGCAAAATCCTAGCGTCAGCAGAACAGTGTTAACCCAAGTCTTAACCCATCCCTGTCCTTAAGGATTAGTGGCTAAGATCATCCACACTTCAACCCATGACCAAGACACAAGAACACTACTCCATAGCTATAAGAGACAAAATATCAAACACTTGGTGGGCATGAAATAAAGACATGATTATAACTATGAGAATAAGCAAATAAGGATGATCAACAAGGTAAATCAACAAGAGAATCAACAATTATAACTACTAGTAACATAAAATAGCAATAGATCATAAAATCTAACAAGGATTAGCAATCTAGAAAATATGAACAAAAGCAAAAGAACTAGAAGAACAATAAAGATGAGCAATTGAAATTAACAAGTAAGAGATTCATTAAGAAAAAAAAAATAACCACAAAACAATTACTAGAACAATTAACAAAAGAAAAGTTTGGATGGTGATGGTTGACAAGAAAAGGTAGGACAAGTAAAGAAACTAAGAGAAAATGAGAGAAATAGAAATTCTCCCAAAAACTCTCTAAAAACTACCAAAAACTAAGATTGATCCTAATGGTGAGTCTTTCCTTGTGTTTTCAACTGTTCTTCCTTCATATTGGAAGAATTGGGCCTTCAAAGGGGCTTGGCCCTGGCCCGGATACTTGAAATTCCAATTTTAGCCTTCATTAAATTTTCTGCCTGACGCTACCGTGTGATCGCGCGGTGCAGAGCGCGCGGGTGCGCGGTCGGCGTTGACGCCGGAGTTGAGGTGTGCGGCTGCATGATGTGGACAGAATCCACCCGATCGGCTCTCAGAGTACCGCGCGATCACGCGATGAGGCGTGCAGGCGCGCAGTGCCCTGTTCCTTCTATTTTCGGCTTCCTTCTTTCAATCCTTGCTTTCCATGTTCTTCCTAGCCTTCCTTATGCTTTCCTCCATCCCTATAAGTTTGAAATTCACTAGCAAATACATCAATGCACCAAGTGGGAGGAGATTTAATGAATTTTTGTGCATTTTGGAAGCTAATTTAACATCTAATCAATTATGAGCACATTTTAGCAAGAGATAGAAAACACGGTCATTTACTAGCAATTGTGTAAAAAAGTATTAATGAGTCTACTAATTTTAACCAAATTTCATCGTCAAAAACCTCCTCATCAGGGAGACTTTGCCGAAATTTCTAAACCCTAGACCCTAAATAAATTCAATATGCTTCAAAATAATGGAGCATCTGCCGATCCACTTGGCTCATGAGGTCGAAGTATGTGGCTCGGCTCAGTATCGATGGATGTATCCGTTCGAACGTCAAATAGGTGTGTATAAGAGATCAATGAAAAATCGAGCCAAGATAGAGGGTTCCGTGTGTGAAGCATACTTATCAAAGGAGACAACACACTTCTGTTTCTACTACTTTGAACCTCATGTGCAATCAATCCGCACACGGGTTGGTCAAAACGACGATGGCGGAGAGCCTTCGGGACCACCAACGTTGTTAATCTTTAACCAATCTGGTATCCCGGGCGGGAGGAAGAAGACTAAGTGGTTAACAAACCAAGATTTGAATGCTGCTCACTTACATATTCACTTGAATTGTGCAGAAGTCGATGAATTTAGGAGGTAATGCTATTTTTCATATTTATAATCGTTTTCCCCAATTAAATACACCTGAAACGTGACAATATTAGGGTCTTCGATATTTACAGGTTGTATGAAATGTTCTATGGAACCGATGATATTCAAGAATTTTCGGAATGGTTCAACTCACATGTAAAGAATCAAGATAACCGTATCTTGTACCCACATTTAAAAAGTTTGGTATTCGGACCTAAAAGGTCATACTTATCATGGGGTATGATGAAGATAAATGGTATGAAATTTCAAACACCTGAAAACTCGCGAGGTTCAACTGATAGCACCGTGTTTACCTTAAGGGTGATGCCGGCCAAGGTGAATGTGATTGGTATGGGATGTTGAGATAAATTCTCAAAATAGAGTACTCGGGTGAGCCTAGGAAACAAGTGGTACTATTCAAGTGTGATTGATTTGATCCTACTCGACCTAGGGGCACTCGAACGCGTAAAGATTATAAGATTTTTGAGGTTAACTATGCTAGGAGGTACAATAGGTATGATCCATTCATAGTGACAAATAATGCAAAACAAGTTTATTACATGCCATATCTAGGTCGGGATAAGAACAACTGGAGAGTAGTGGTTAAGTGCAAACCCAAGGGCATGGTTGAATATCACAAGGAACAAAGCCAAGAAGAACCATTTCACAATCATGAGGAAACTCCTGCTAGAATTGTAACTGATACAGATATGCCAAAAGCCCTTGCCTCCCTCGCTCGTGAGGTTGAAATAATTAACCTTCCAACGAGTGCACGCACTAGATAGTCAGATAATGAGAGCAACATAGGCGTCCGGATCTCGTCCCTTGACATCTACACCCACCACTGCGACCACCACTACGGGCACCACTACCCCACCCTTTGTAGCCACCGGTGGACTGTCTGCGAGATTACCTCAGATTGTTATGATCCTAACATTAGGCTCCCAAGTTCAGTCATTTGACACAGCTGGTGCCTCGTAGGCGCAGCGGTCACCACCCATGCCTGAGACACAGATGCCGCCACAGCATTCATCACAGCCCCAGCCCACCACACCAGCCACATATTCTAATGTTGTTGAGGATGACATCGAGGCTGCGGCTTCCACCACAGTGGACCCCCGCTCATTGCTTATTTGGGACGGGCATGACTATTAGTCTTGTTATCTGTTTATGGTTCATTTAGTATGTCATTTCTATTTATTTTAATTAACTTGACTATAAATATAAGAAATTAAATGCATTGTTTTATTGTGTGTCATTAAAACAGTTGGGATGATGTTTGAAAATGAACTAAAGAGATCATGAACGTCTTCATGGAGCACTACAAGTGGTATGCCCCCTATTCAGCCAATCACCTGATGAGGCAATCGATTTCTGGTGGGAGGAGTGGTGGGTAAGTTATCATACTTATATTTATCAATTTGTTATATTTATCGTTTCTTTCATTCTAGTCATAGTTTCCTTTAATGTATATAGTTTGTCTAATATATTACGTTGTTTACTTTGCAGAAGAGATTCAGGTTCTCTCTGGGCAATGAGGCCAACATGCGCAAGGCTTGGGAGATTAGGGCGGCCAAGCGCCATTAGGGGATGATGCACAACATCCGTGAGAAAGGAGCTCCCGACCATTGGATCCCTAATGACATCTTCAAGCGGTATGTGGACTTTTGGGCCTCACTAGAGTATTAGGTGATACAGAGGGCCAACAAATCCAATAACGCTTCCAGCATGGGTGGATTACTCCACACGGGGGGGAGGGGGTTCGATCACTTACCTTGCCACTGCGAAGAAGATGGCAATTTCTCTAACTCTAAACAACTCTTTAGTTCATAATTTTGCCAATGTTTATACTATTTATCCAAATGTCATATGACAAGCGGCAGAGAATGGGCGCACAGCCTCGAAGAGTGAGGTATTTAATAAAAGATCGCGGTCAGTTTGTCGATGAGCGTTCCGAGTAGCAGATTATGAGTAGTTAACTTTCATTAAATAAATTAAATGTTTACAATTCTCATTAATTTTTCATATATGTAACTTATATACATACTTCTGTTATTGTCTTTCGCAGGAGTTCCACAAGGCTGAGATGAGGCACCTTGAGGACGAGCGTGCCGCCTGCATAACTGCAAGCGAACCAGCGGGCCCTCCCATAGATGAAGATGAAGTATGGGGCAGGATCGCTAGCAGTCGGAAGCGAGGGCGGGTTTACGAAAAGGGTAAGGTACGAAAAAGGCCCGCGCCTTGGCTAGTAGATCCGGAAGACGCCTCGACTTGCAATGGACCTGACGCAAGGGAGCACATCACCTTAATGAACAAGGAGATCCAGTAACAGGCGAAGGCATGCAAGCGGGAGATGGAAGCTTGGCTGAGGCGGTACGAGACCGACGTGACTCGCCTCCAGACCACTCTTGACATGCAGTCGACAGAGTTTGATCAGTGGAAGAATACCGTTTTTCAGATGTAGCTGCATGGGTTTCTCCTCCTCCTCGATGCCTCCACCGCCACCTCCACCACCATCATCAGCTCCTCACCCTTCTCTGCCCCCACTTGTTGTTATTGCTGGTGCACCTACTCTTACTAACACCCACTTAGATGATGGGTCTTCTTCTGACGATGAAGACTATGATTAGTAATGTTTCTTTTTTCATCATAAATTTGCTTTAGTTAGGTTATTTACTTTTTTCTTACGTTCCTATTGTATGTGACATTTATTTTCATTGTGATAATATGTTGTTTGTGAATTTTATTTTCATTGTGATAAATATGTTGTTTTTATGAATAATTTGGCTCTTAAGTTGATTTTTATATTTAAAAGAGGTTCATATTGTTAATATTGAAAACTGGTTCAGAAATAAATAAATAAATAAAAATTTATGCCACCTCTGCCGACAGCTAAGCCGTCCCTAATTCCCCTAACATTTTTTTAAAAACCCGAACTTTACCGACGGCTTGTGCGTTGCTATTAATAATCCAAGAGTTCGCCATTACCGACAGCTGGGATGTCGCTAAATTTCTAACAAAACTTTTTTTGGTAACGTATTTTTATCAACGGCCATGGCGTCGATAAAATTATTAAAAAAAAATAATTTCGTTAACGTAATATTATCGACGGCCAGGACGTCGCTATTAATATTTAGGGTTGCAATTGCCACCCTATCTAGTATCGTAAGCTTTTCTGGTGATTTAAAGATGGTATGTCATATCTTTTTTATTTAATTTAAATATGATAGTGGTTTTTTGTTGTATGCTACACCATTGTGGTTACTATCATTAGCAGGGTTCTTCCCCCACCCCTTTTTTTTTCAATTTTTGATTTATTGAATTAGTGATGGCTTTTTCCATTCATAGGTGAGAAGAAGGTTAGTTTTATTTTTTATACCTTTAGCATTGTTCCGTGATCATTTTTTGGTTTATACAATAGAGTTCAAAGAAACACTTAAAATTTCAAAGAGACCATTGGATCATCTTAAATTTCGTTGTTATATTTGTTATGAGATAAATGACAAAAAATTATTAAATTACACGTCATTCTGCATGTCTGATATGAGCTATGTGTACATGAACTATGTTATCTTAGGTCATCAAATCTCGGAAGAAAAGCCGGTGACAAGAAAGGAGGAAGTGTGAATTATTTCTAAGAGTAACTTTTAATATTGTATTTTATGTACATATAGTTTGACTACCTAATGAAAAATTGTAATTTTTAGATCGTCTTAAACATGCAGCATTAATTGAATATAACCATAATAAATCTTTAAAATCAGTTAACTATGTACTAATTTGTGCTATTTTTTTGTGTGTGTGTCTTAATTCATACTAAATTATCTTGCTTCATTTTATAATGACCTATTTTGTTTTATTGGATGAGTTTTGATTTTTTTTTAACATTAAAATATACTTCACTTTTATTCTTAGCCTTCACTACAAGAAATTTGGCTTTAGGTCACTGTTTTTTTTATCACGTTTGAAAAATGTGACTATAAACCTCCTGTTGTCACGGTTTTTTGCTGTGACCTAAATATGTCTCACAAACTTTGATGTTTTGGGTATTAAGGTGTTTACTACTATTTTGATTTCAAAATTCAAAGTAAATTTAAATAAATGAACTCAAAGGATAAATTTTTATACAAAGTAAAGTTTCTAATATTTTAAATAAACAAAATAATTGCAAATCCTTTTTAAACATTACGTATATATTGGAATGTGTATGTTATTATTTTTTATTGTTTATTATATTGAAATTTGAAAAATTCATATAACTTATGACCATTGTAAATACAAATAACATTTTTTCTAATTACAAATTAAAATAGTAACAATTCTTTTTTATATAACTATAATAGATCCAATTTTTTTTTAAAAAAATTTAAAATAATTAATACACTAATAATTTTAAATTAATAAATTAACTTAAATTAAATAGAATGGTGCCTTGCGGGTATTACCCTAGTTAAAATTATTATAATAACTATAAGTTTATGTAAATAATTTTTATAATTATATATTTATAATATTGTTTAATATTATGCATTTAACTCAACAGCAATTAATAAATAAAAATAAAAACAAAAATAAAAAAATTATAGCTATTTATAACTACTAAACTTTCTCCAAAAATTAATTATTACTTAACTAGTTTACTTCAGCCTTTCATTAGGTTTTAATGAGAAGCGAATACAAATATTGAGAGTTAGGATGAATAATCCTAATGGAGCTTTTCCAAAATGATTTGCTTGCATGTAAATGGATAGTTTATAATACAATACAATAACAATTTTGTATTGCTGTCAAATGGATTTCCGTTAAATCAGGTTTAGCGGCAGTTATTCCAGCAATTAGGAGAATTCTTGACTAAATTGTTTAGAATGACCTGATGTGACAAATTCTTTTGATTCGTAACACTCCAACAAGTGTATTAGATCCCAAGTAATATCACGGTGATGCATGAGCATCTTTAGAGGTTTTCTAGGATAAATCATACTCAATTTTTTGTGATATTAATGCAATAATTCATTAAAAGCAGCCAAAAATATATTATAATT
>JASCZI010212577.1:7072-18570 GCA_036250425.1 Stylosanthes scabra
GGAAGAGTATGATTTTAGTCCTCATACTTTTGTTGATGTGAACACTGTTGTCATTGTTATCGTGGGTTAAAACAAGGGGTTTTAGTGAAAATGTCAATGGTACGAGGGATTGTGATAATGATGGAGGTGAAGGTAGAGGTGAGGTACGAAGAGTATTGATGGGGAAGAGGTGAATGAATAAAGGTATTTTTGTCTTAAGGATTATTTTAAAATAAAATTTAATGTTACGAATCATTTTGATTGCAAACAAATTTTAAAGATGATTTAAAAAAAAAAAAAACTATGGGGAACAAAATTTTACTTAATCCTAAAAATTTATTAGAGGACCAAAGTATCTCATGTAAAATTTAAATATCACGAAAAATGATTTAATTCTCATTAATATATTGTTAATAAAGCGTAGTTTAAATGACATTTGTCTTTTTTTTTTAATAGAGATTTCGAATTAGAAACTATGCCCCACCAAATACATTGATTTATGCAAAATCAAATTTAGTTTAAGCAGTAGAAGCCCAGTATTATAAATAAAAATTAAAGAAAGTATAGATAATTAATAAAAAAATAGTTAATTATATATATATATATATATATATATATATATTTAGAAATTAAATATCTAAAATTCAAAAATATAAAATATTTAATTTAAATTATTAATTAATATTGACTGAATTTTTATAAGCTATTTAATAAAAATAAAAAAAAATAATTAAAGTGATTTTGTGATTTTAGGTGATAGATATTTTTGTCCTTTCTTCTTTCATTGTTGAACTTAGAAGCATGTTTCACATTGGATAAGCCGATAAGGAGTTAAGGACAGAGTTGCTGTTGCAAACCAAGAAAATCACTATTTAAATTTTAACAACAATTGATGATGCTAATAATTTTATTATTTCGCTTTTTTTTTCAACCATATAATGGGAATTTTTTTAAAATAAATATATTAAATATGATATTTACCTAATTGAACACGGAACTAGTAATTTACGAATTTGGGTTTTTTTATATAACACGGGCTAAGTAGGTGGATTTTGATGTTTTGTACATAACATGGGTTATGGTAGCCCGTGTTAGGGATGCCTTTTTTGGGAGGTAGTGTAACACGGGGTTGGGCCGCCCATGTTATGCAAAAAGTGACTTGCTAGCCCGTGTTAGCATTTTTTGACTTCGAAGTTCGTGTTAGAAATGATTACATCAGAAAAAAAAATTTACTTAATTATATATCATTTAATTATTTTATTTCATGAAATCTAACATTTGAGGGGAGAATATGTTAACTGAAATTTTTATCTAACATTTTTGCTGATGTAATCATCTCTAACACGAGCTTCGAGTGCGTGCCATGCCATGTTTATATATAATGATAACAAGCTCAGCATCTTTTCATCACTATATAAATCATAACATCTACTGCAATTTGTGTAGTATGTACTTTTTAATTATAAATGTGATTTTATAAAGTTCTAATAAAAACAAAGTTATGAAAAATCATTTAAACTAAAATTTAGTCAATTTTTTATGTTATAAATTTAATAAATTATTCTAAAAATTAGATAAAATTATATAAATAATTATATTTCTAATATGTACCCTCACCTAATAATTTATTTTTAAAAAATTATTTAAATTTTGTATAAGAAAAATTGCATAAATAATTATATATCTTATCTTATTTTTTTTTAATTAAGGTATTATTGTTTAAAAATTTAAGGACATGCATTCCACATCCAATATATTTTTTTTATCATATAAGATATATATCTTATTAAGCATTGGATCCGAATAATGTGTATAAATGTGCAATGAAAGATAAAAATGTGAGTTAATATATTCTCCCCTCAAATGTTAGATTTCATGAAATAAATAATTAAATGATATATAATTAAGTAAATTTTTTTTTCTAATGTAATCATCTCTAACACGGGTTTCGAAGTCAAAAAATGCTAACACGGGCTAGCAAGTCACTTTTTGCATAACATGGGCGGTCCAACCCCGTGTTACACTATCTCCCAAAAAAGGCATCCCTAACACGGGCTACCATAGCCCATGTTATGTACAAAACATCACATGTAACAAAACCCAAATCCGTAAATTGCTGGTTCCGTGTCCAATTAGGTAAATATCATATTTAATATATTTATTTTAAAAAAAATCTCCATATAATGCTATTCTGAACAAAATAAAGGAAAAATAACACATGTAACCTAATTTTTAAAAAATGATACAAATTTACTCCTAACCGTTTATGAAATACATAACAGCCTTGGATCTTCGAATAAATGGTACAATAATGACGCCCCTCTATAAGTTTGACTCAGTAGACTGTTGTGTATTTCACAAACATCAATGGTAATTTTTAAAAGACCATGGGTATATTTGTCCTTTATTTTAAAATAAAAAAAACAAAAGAATAAAAAATGTTAAAATATACTTTAATTTTTTCTTTAACAATTTTAGAAAGCTTTAATTTCATTATTAATATTTAAAATATATTTTAATCTCATCATTAAAATTTGGTGAATTCTACGGTACCCTCTTTTTTTGAGAGGGTAATTTATCCTCTCTAGCCTATTGATTCACAATTAACTTAATAAATAATTTTTTTTAGTGTTTAATGTATAATCTTATTCAAATAAACATTTTCTATGATATTTTGTGTTTTTTTTAAGAAATGAGCATATAATATAATATTTTATTTTTTTGTTCATTCCTGTCATATAAAAAGAACAAGTGATATAATATATTGTTTTTTTTCATTTTATATGGTCATTCTAAATCAAATTCAATGAAAAATAGAAGGTAGATAAGTAGTTGTATATATTTTAACCGCAAAAAAATTATTTATTTAGTTAATTATAAACTAATACATTAGAAAGGATAAATTATCCTCTCAAAAAAAAAAGAATACCATAGCATTCATCTTAAAATTTAACTTAATAAAAATGCTAACATGATAATTATAGGTTGGCATTTCATATGATGTCAAAAGAAATGGTTAATATTAATGGTTAATATTGAAATCAAATGTTAGTGTTAAAATTAAACCAAGCAAATGTTGAATAAAAAAACATAATTCTTAATTTGTAATTTTATTATAAAAATATTTAAATGTAACTTCTAATGGAATTGCCTTTAATATTCTAATACTTTTTCTATGAAAACAAATAATAAGAGGCTATATAGTAAGTATTGCTTATTCTGGTTAATAAGTTATATATAAATATTTTATGAAACATACCACTTTTATTATATAAAAATATCTCACATATCATGAAAAATAATATTCATATATAACTTATTACAAGAATATACGCTGTTGGATTGTTGAAATTAGTAGCGGATCTTTTCCTCCCCCGTTAAATCGAAATTGAACAATCAAAAAATATATATAATATGAAAAAGACTACGGAACCAATACCTTATGATCAATAGGAAGCCAATATATAATTACCAATGATAATTCATATAAATTTTGGATGATAACTTAATCTTATATATATGAGTTACTAATGATAACTCATATAAATTTTAAATGATAACTTAATTATTGGCTCCCTAATAACTCCTTAACGTTGGTTCCATAATATTATTCATATAATATATACTATTTTCCATCATTTCACATATTTTTTTAATAAAAGTATTACTGTATTGATCAATGCATGAGTCTTTATCGCCAATATTTTCCATCAATCAACATATTTTTAATGATTAACATATTCTTTTAATAAAAATCAGAACTTCCATCCAAATGAAAAGTATATTTATGTCCCTAACATTTAAAAAATTGTACAAATTTACTCCTGACTTTTGGGAAATACTTAATAACCCCTAACCTTCGAAAAAATAGTACAATTATGCCTCTTTGTGAGTTTGACTCGGCTAAAAAAAACGAAAACTTTCAATAGAATTCCTTACAAAATCACTCACATGATGGAAAAAAAGAATCACAAACGTTTTTTTAATAGCTACATAAGCAATTTTCGTTTTTTTTAGCCGAGTCAAACTAACAGAGGGGTATAATTGTACTATTTTTTCGAAAATCCAGGATTATTAAGTATTTCACAAAAGTCAGGAGTGAATTTGTACAATTTTTAAAACGTCAGAGGCATAATTGTCCTTTACCCTAAAAAAAAATATTTAGAGTAAAGGACTTTTGTACTCCCGATCTTTTTAAAATTGTACAAATGCATTTTTAACCTTTAGAAAATACGTGAATGCCTCCAATGAAGAAACGGGACATTAAAGCCCTCCGTTAGTTTGAGGGGGCCAAGTGGCTACGGAGAATGTACACGTGGCAGTTATGGATCCCAAGTGACTGTAACGGTGTGTGACATGGACAAGCACTTCTGATAGCCTATAAACGACGTTGTTTCGGTCGTCATTCTTTGCCACACCTCTCTCACAATCTCCGACCAAACCTACCCTCTCCCCTCCGTCCTCCTCCACCGCTGCCCCAACCTCACCTCCATCGAAATCTCCTCTTCTTTCCACGGTGACCTCAACGCCTTCTCCACCAACTCACTTTCTGTAACGTTCCCTTACTCCATTTCCTCGATCTCTCTCACCAACCCACTTTTCCCGAACTTGAGTTAGCTTATTTCTCCAAAAAATTTCCAAAAGTCTTTGAGGTCTATGTGTTGGTAGCATCCATGAAGTGCAGGTTGTATGTGGGCTTTGAACCCATGGATGCTTTGTGGAGTTTGACTGGTTTGAATTCTCTTGATTTGTCTTCCATTGGTATGTCCAATGAGTTCTTGTGTGTTGTTTCAGATGGTGGTTTCCTACCGAAGAAACTTGTGCTTTCAAGTTTTTTCAATTACTCTGAATTTGGAATGTGTTACTTGTTGAGCAAGTGTAATCTTTTGCAGCACTTAGTTCTTTGCCTTTCAATGATCATCCCTTTGGATAACTTGTGTCCCTTTATTGCCAAAGCATTTCAGAAGGTGTTTTTATTCAATCATCCCTTTTGTGCTAAGTTTTCCTTCAGGCAATTTATCAGCATCATAATTTATTGTTAGAAGCTCAGCCATATTACCAAGTGCAACGTAGAGTTCAGTAAAACAGTCATAATCCATGAAGTAAAGAATATTAATAATGACATAATGCATAGAAAGACAAATCTGTTATAAAATATAAAACTAAAGTACTAAACTAATGTTATAGTGAGTGAATAACACATAAACTTCTAATTTTTTTTATACATTTATCGTGTCAACACTAAACTTAGATAATGTTAGTTCAACTTTAACAAAGAATGATCTCATGAAATCCAGTTAATATAAATCGAAATTTTAGAAGATGTGGATCAATGATAAACGCATTGCAAGCCTCATCTTATAAATGGAATCTTGGGTGCAATACTCACATTATGTTCCAAAAACATGAGAAAAGAAAACAATGAAAAATGTTTAAGAGAGCTTCAACCTTTAATTGATTACAAGATTTCAAACAATGCTCATTACTCAATTTCAGCAAGAGCTTCAACCTTTAATTGATTACAGATGTCAAACAATATCAAGGTAAAAAAACACAGGTAAAAGTGTTGGCATCGCGACCATGACCATGGAGAATTAAAATAGAGAAGTAGGAAAGAATAATAACACAATCACAACACAAGAGAATTAACATTGAAACCCAAAAATTGGAAAAGAACCACGGTTGTTGCCAAACGACAACCAAAAAAATATTATAAAGTATTACATCATTCAATATTTTCTACTCTAGCACCAAGCACTCCCCCATACCCTTAATGACTACACCCTCCATACTCTTACAAGAGAAAAACTCTAAAGTACAAGAAGGAATTTAAAAGTCATATTATATGTATTGACTTGTACATTTAAAACTCTCAACCTAAGGCCCTATTTATAACATAAAGGTTCATCCACACTTCTTACAACAAGTAATATGAGACTTTTTATACACATTATTTTCAACCAAACCCAATAAAAAGTAATTTTCTTTTCTGAAAGTTGAAGGAATTGAAGATGGTGAATAGCCTTAGGGGTCAAGGAAGTTGCTAAGATTAATGGAAAACAAAACAAAGCACTAAACGAAAATATATAATATAACAGCACCCATAAAAAGTAGTCACCACACAAAAAGAATAACCAGGTGAATACATGTAAGCAAAAAGAATAGGAATAAAGGATTACCATTTCAAACTTCCGTTTAAACTTTTGAGGGGTGTCGATTACAAACTCTCCTGCATGCATTGTTTATATTTCTATGTCAATTAATATGCTTCCGAGAAAAGAGTGCACAAAATACACCAACAGTTGTGAGAAATTCACAATTATAATTTAAACTATAAAATAAATCAATACATGAGAAGGTGGGAGGTAGAGAAGGAGAGTGCGGCCTCCAACAGCGGCGCATAGGTTGAGGAGTGCGGAGCGATGGGTGGAGCATAGGTCGGGTTTGGCATATGAAAGGAGGAAAAAGAGAATCAAGAGTTTGTTTTGATGCATTGTGTGTTGTGGGTTTGAAGAAAAGATTTTGTTTTTAATGAGAGTGAATGATTCTGTGTAAGAGAGAGTGTGCGTTCAGAGAAGAGGGTAACGAAGAATGAGGACCAAAACAACATCGTTTTCAACTAGGAGAAGTGTTTGTCCATACTGGACACCGAAGTGGCGGTAACGGTCACATATGCGTAGCCAACTAGTTTGTCAAACTAACTAAAGGGCTTTAACCTACCGTTTTTTCAATGGTGGAGGACCCTCTTGATTTTTCGAAAGTCAAGAGTGCATTTATATAATTTTAAAAAAGTCGAGGGTACAATTATCTTTTAACCAATCATTAATGAAATTTTAAATTTAAATATTGAATTTTGTCTACTATGATTTTCTTTTCTCAAATAAAGAAAATGCTCTCCTTACAATTGGTAAATGCAAAATGGACAAGAGAAAGAAAAATGCTTATACGATAATTACTCCTTTTGTTCCTGTCACTTTATTAATTTTTCAATACATTAGATTATAAATTCTAAACCCTAATATTTTTTTATAGTCACATTGATTATCATTCCATTAATGAACACATGGCAAGAAATGGGACTTCGTGCCCACTTTTGTTAAGAAAAAAATTCCTTTATTCCTATGGCAGATCTTCATTTATCTATCTCTATCTCTATAAGAGAGGCATATTCAAATATTTTTATAAATTTTTTTCAAAAATAGCATAAAGTAAAAATCATAACACAGTAGATTTAACTGTTGAAAGCAGTTGTATTAAAGCTAAAATTAAAGAATTTAAGCAACTTGATTGGAATTGGAATATTGTCATCATCCATCGTGCGGCAAACCAAGCAGCTAATTTAGGCGTGCTGCTACTGAATAAATGAGAGATTTTGTGGAGTGGTTCACTCCATGCATGGCAATAGCTCCAGATCATTCTGTTGAGTTTTTAAGTCAAAATGGAAAAAAAAATTAAAAATATAACATATAAATTCATCTATATCATTTTAACATCAAATTGTTTCAAACATTTAAAACTAATCATATAGGAGATTAGCTCAAATGATAAGTATGTTACAGCTAAATCAAAAAATCATATGTTCGATTCTTGACTTTAATAAAAAAGAATTTTTGTCCATGAGATATAGCTCAAACGGCATTTATTCCTCTTATTTCCAAAAAATATTGAGTTTGAGCTTCTCCCTGTAATATATCTTTGATTTAAAAAAAAAAATTAAAACTATACACGGTCTATATCTCATATTAATGAACAAATATTCATTTTTTTAGGTTTTTTATATAAATAAAATGAATGATTATATTATATTGTACTTTTACATCATGAGTGTTTAATGAGTCTGGGTGAGTAAGTAATTAAGACGAGCAGTTAATTTGAATATTAATATATTGTATTGTAGTCTGTGATACCACTATGGAGGCAGGTGGAGTACTACGAGGAATACCAAACGAAACTTAGAGGTTACGTTGGAGAGAGCAAGGCAAAGGAAAGCATAGGCAAGGCATTGCACATAACTAGTCTAGGAACAAATGATTTCCTAGAAAACTATTATGCTTTCTCTGGAAGAGCATCTGAATACACACCAAGCGAGTATCAGAATTTTCTGGTTGGTATTGCTGAGAATTTCACTAAGAAACTGTACAATCTTGGTGCAAGGAAGATATCTCTTGGGGGCATTCCTCCCATGGGATGTTTGCCATTGGAGAGAACCACTAATTTTGTTGGTGGCAATGATTGTGTTTCCGATTACAATAACATTGCATTGGAGTTTAATAATAAACTCAGTAAGCTAACAAATAAGCTCAATAAGGAACTCCCTGGGATCAGATTGGTTTTTTCTAATCCATATGATATTTTCTTGCATATTATTCACAAGCCTGCCCAATATGGTAAGTTAAACTTTTCCACCTACAATTATTCAATGCATATTCCTTAATACATATACATGTAACATGTTACATCCAATTAATGATCAAACTTGGTATAATATATAAAAAAATTAATTATTCTCATATTTCTCATAATTTTCCTAAATTTTAAATTTAATCCTTATAGTTTTTATAGTTTAAAATAAACTTTGCAATTGAATCTTTATATTAAATAAAAATTTATAATTAAATCCTTACTAATTATTATTTTTGAAAGAAAAACAATAATTTTGAAATATTTACTTTTAGAAATTTTTACGGTCCATCATATATCAAATACAAAAATTAATATTCCAAAAAATTGTATTTTTTTTTAAAGAAAAATGTCACAAATGACCATATTAAAAAAACAAAGTGGATTAATTATTTTATTGGTTATCATAGCTTCACCAAAATTTTAATTAGGTTATTATACTCAAATATATCCCTTTTTAGAAGACAAATAGTTCAGTAAATATAATAATTCATTACAAAAACAGAATATATCCTTTTTTAGGGGACAAATAAACCCTAAACGAATATATAATTTCTTAGAACATAATATTTTATTATATATAATGTTTTTGTCATGGTAAGGAGTTAATTACAAAATATGATATGATATGGTGGAGGAAGTTAATTGAAAGAAAAAAATATAAATATCAAATTAAAAATTTAATGAAATCATAGGAGCCAACAAAATAATTTTACAGAAAAAAAAAAAAAAGTATAAGTACTCTGTTAGTTGTATATATGTTACTTGCCTAAAAACTCTATTGTGTTTTAAAACTAGATTTCTTATATTGGTATTTCATAATAGTAGTATACTATTTTTACCCATATAATTAGCACAGTAATATGATGTTGGAAAACATATTATATTTTTCATTTTAACGCTAGTGCAAATCTAAATCAAAATTGTTGAACAGGATTTCAAGTGGCGTCTATGGCGTGTTGTGCTACTGGAATGTTTGAGATGGGATATGCATGTAGCAGGGCAAGTAGCTTCAGTTGCATGGATGCTTCCAAATTTGTGTTTTGGGATTCTTTTCATCCAACAGAGAGAACAAATGGCATCATCGCCAATTACATCGTGAAGAACGCTTTAGCTCAATTCTTGCATTAAATAAATAGATACACTATCCAATATTATAGAAAACCTTGTGTTATCATGGAGTTATTTAATTTTTAATTTTGGCTATGTAATAATTTTGAATAAACTACTTATTTCTGCCTATGAAAGTCGACAAAAGTATCGATAAAAAAGTTAAACTCATCTTACACCCATAGAGATGGATTATGTTGGAGGAAATTATTTAAATGTTAAATTTATATTCGCTTCATAATATATCCTAAAATTTATATTTAATTAGTTGTTAAATTGAAATGCTAATTTCGTTTAATTATGAATAGTTACATTCAATTTTAATCCACAGGGATAATTATGTTGGGTTTAGACTCCTTTTCTATGTAGAAAAAGACCCATTTAGAGAGAGAAAAGAGAACATCATCCACATTTTTCAGTAGGGCAGTAAACTTGGAGCACCGATTTCTCACTCATTCATCATTGAATCGATGTGACATTTGGACTACATATTCACCTCATCTGTTCTTCATTATGAACGGTAGAAATCTCGATTGAAGGTCTGCGGTCGGAGAAATCGAGCTCAGACAGAGGCTCTATTTTTATAGTATATTCATCTTCTTTGTTCTTGTTTATGAGCTTTGAAATTTGGGTTGTTTGGCTTGTTGTATACACGTTTTGTGTAGTACTTGTTGACTCTCTTATACCACCATTTTTCATCATAATGAAGCTCTATTTCCTAGTCTTGGTGACTTGTGATTTTTACTTCTCACATTGAGGAGATTTTCCATGTTAAAATCTTGGTCTGTTGGCTTATTTCAATTTTCTGGTTTTTGTTGATTTTTCCACTGTTATTGGATGTTATTATTGTTGTTGTTATTATTTATTGTGAGTGTGTATTGTTACTTGTAAAATTCGGAAAATCTAAAAAAGACTTAGTATTTAATTAAAATGGTTAAAGAACACCCAGACGGGGTTAAGAATGAAAACTTCAAAATTTGTAAATTTAACGATAAAAGTTGGATTAGAGGATTTTTCGAGTGAGAACATATAGTTAATTCTGGAAAATGGCATAAAAACGTATACCGGTATTTTAATTGGCAGTACTAGCTTAAGTTTGTCAGGAATGGCGTATGAGAAAAAAATGTAGAAATAACTAGAAAAATATTTAGAATAAAAACCGAAAATCTATCTTTGAAATTTTGGCCCACAGTTTGGCCAATGGACAAAAGGATAAAAATGCCCCTCCACTACCCACTTAAAAAAAGTCATGTTCTTCTCTCCCTCTTAATTTATTTCTTTCTTTTTTGAGATTTCTTTCGCAATCCATTTCCTAGTGATGCATGACTATCATTAGGGATTTCTTCTCCTAATTCATGCATTGTTCTTCATATAATTAACTTAAAATCAAGAAAAATTAGTAGATATGTTTATAAATTGTTAATTATTATATTTTATAGGTACTTTGATTATTTTGATGTTAATTTATAGGAAAAATGAATAAGGAAGCTTGAGGAGCAAGAAACAGAGTTTTGGAGCATTGAAGCAGAGAGCCCCACACCTAGGCGTGGAACTCGGCGCCTAGGCATCACTAGCAACATCCAGAGCCAATGCCTAGGCACCCACTCCAAAGTCTAGGCGTGGCCTGGACATCCTTCAGGAAGCCAACGCCTAGGCGTCCAGCTCAAAGTCTAGGCGTGGCTTAGGCAAGCACCAAGGCACCAATGCCTAGGCGTGGAACCCAAAGTCTAGGCGTGGCCTAGACAACATCAAGGACCAAAGTCTAGGCGCCAGAACCAAAGTCTAGGCGTGGCCTAGACAGCACTAGAGCTCAAGCCCATCAACACAATGCCTAGGCGCCAGCACCAACGCCTAGGCGTGGACCAGCCTGTTAACCATGTTACAATATGGATAACTTCATTTAATTTAGGTTTTGATGAATGACAAACATTGAAGTTGAGGATAAGCGTTAAAAGATGCAAACGACGTCAAGACAAACATTGAAGTTGAGGATAAGAGTTGGAAGCAAG
>JASCZI010212583.1:4461-14577 GCA_036250425.1 Stylosanthes scabra
TGGACCTATGACTTGGAGATTAACTCCAGCAGAGGTTAGGCGTGTATTGGGTCTGCGGGTCGATTTCAAGCCAGAAGCCATCTCTGCTCTTAAGTTGTAATACCAATCTGTATGGTCTCTGCACATTCTTTTTTTCTTTAATTATTTTATTAAAGAAAAATCTTCCTGATATTGTTATTTTAGTGTTTGGGCTGGTCAACATACAGTTATTGTTGTGTTGCTTGCATTACCTTGTCCTTGGATAAGGGGAAGAGTGCAAGTATAATCAGTCCTTGTTATACATAGAGCACGTTGTACAAAAGGTTATTATTCTTCATTGCTTACCGTCCAATTTTGAGATTAAATATGTTCTATCTTTGTAAACCAATTTTAGAGACTCAAGGAAATCTGTTGGATAGCCTCCCATGCTTATATTAATAAGTTTATAACCCAAGTTGGTGTTCTTGTAGGCTTTTAGCTGTGTTGCCAATTTTGGTGTACTTTTTATCACTCATGTTTTAAGAAAAAGAAAATTGCTATTATTGACTATTTCCACTTCCAAGAAACTCAAAAGATGTTTAAATTTGCAAACACAGGAGGTTGGTAATATTGGCCCTTAATTAGTTTTAAGCATGATTCTTTTTAACCTTCCTTTGACAGAGCCCTTAATTAGGTTGGTAATATTTGATAACCTTCCTTTGTATGCGCCCTTGTACATATAAATTATAATGCTTATTTTAAGCTGATCAGTGGTATTCTTTTGTAATGCTCACGAGTCACTAGTAACTGAGCAAGAAGTAGGGATTTAAAATTTTTACAAAGTCTGCAAAAGCAGGACAATCAAGCTTTCACAGCAGTTTCACAAAGTGGGAAGTTCTGATCTAAACAACAAATCCTACTTAGAATTAGAAGGTAATACATTCTATGAGCAACATTTGACCTCTAGTAAGTATATGAATTTGGGGAATATGCATCCAAAACAAAAAAATCCCAAGCAAATTGGTGTCAGAATAAAAAATAATTTTTTAAAAAAATTAGACATGAGCAGTCCCCTGGGTGAATTTTGGGTCCTCACATCTGTACTTGCCATCAGGACCAATTCCAAAACCTTTTGGATCAGCAAAGACATTCTCAAGAAGCTGGCTGCGACGTGGAAGAGGGCTCTCATCTGAATACTCAACAGCATCATCAAGGACCTCGTCAATCTTCTTGTCTATGCTCTTCAATTCTTGTTCACTTGCTAATTTGTTCTCAAACAAGTATTTTTTTAATGCAGAGATCGGATCCCTAGCAGCATAGCGTGCCTTCTCAGCTGCCAAAGCATAAAGATATCATGATGAATACAGGTTCAAAAGGGAATGTTACTCAGATACCATCAGAAACACATAATGGAATTGCTTACCAGGATCACGTAGCTCATCAGGATCAGCCAATGAGTGACCTCTAAATCTATAGGTCTCACATTCCACCAAAGTTGGCCCATCTCCTCTTCTGGCTCTTTCAATCACCTCCTTCGCGACTTCCCTCACCTTCAAAACATCCATCCCATCAACATGAACCCCAGGCATTCCAAATGCTGGTCCTTTCTTCCATATCTCAGGATCTGAAGTTGCCCTAAGATGTGACATCCCAATAGCCCACAAGTTGTTCTCCACAACAAAGATAATTGGCAATTTCCACAAAGCTGCCATGTTAAGGCATTCATAAAACTGTCCATTGTTACAAGTTCCATCGCCGAAGAACGCCAACGTCACTTGATCAGCACCTGCCTCTTTGAGCACCTCCCTCCTGTACTTGCTGGGGAATGCTGCTCCAGTAGCCACAGGAATACCTTCACCAATGAAAGCAAACCCACCAATCACATTATGTTCCTTTGAGAACATGTGCATTGAGCCACCTTGTCCTCTGCAGCACCCGGTGGCCTTTCCAAAGAGCTCACTCATGACGGCTCGTGCCGATACCCCCTTACTCAGGGCATGAACATGGTCCCTGTAGGTGCTCACTACAGTGTCTTCCTTCTTTAGAAGCTTGATGAACCCAGTTGACACAGCTTCTTGGCCATTGTACAGGTGAACAAAACCGAACATTTTGCCTCTATAGTACATCTGTGCACACATGTCCTCAAAGTATCTGCCTAAGATCATATCTTCATAGAGCTCCAAGCCTTCCTCTTTGGTAATGAGCTGCAAAACAAATCAAAATAAAAAAACAAGAATCTCAAACACCTATTTCTATAATCTGCTGGAAATTAGCTCTTCTTAACGTTCAACCAACCCCCAAAATCCATGTCATCATGTTATGAAGTATCTATTATACACGATTGAAAGAAGCATAAATAAACAGAGAGAATTAAGCAGAGAAAATTTTTGTTCTTTCTTCATTTTTTTCAGAAGCCAGTCACGCAGAGTTGATGCTATATTGGAAAAGGAGAGAAAACAATGGGATGGAGGTACCAGATTGGCGCTGGATTTGACCATTTTGCCATTGGCAATATGGGTGACAGCTGAAGCATTGGATCGTTGGCTGTGAGGAATAGCAAGCTTAAAGGGAGGGATAGGATTGAAGCGAAGACTGTGTGGAGATCCAAGGAAAGATGGAGGGCCTCTGAATCTGAAGGAATCCGAAGACAATGGCTTCTCATTGGATCTGACTTCGACAGGGACAGGACGAGGTTGAGCAAAGTTGGTTGCTGAGAAAGACATTATTGTAACGCTAATGAAGAGACAAAAATGTGTATTGCAATGTTGCCTATTATTATTATTAATTTGGCTTATTATGTTATTGTAATTGTAATTCAATCAGAAAAGAAAGGTGTGGGCTGTGGGGGGCGGAGGAAACAAGGGAATGAGACATTAAAATCAGCGCCTTCACCTATCTAACTATTTATCAATGATGAACAAAGCACCTTCACTTTCATTTCATACACATGCGACATGCAAGCCACCAAAACTCAACTAACTTTTCCTATAATCACTGTCCTTACATATAGCTAAACTTTTTTGGTGACTTTACATATTGCTAATTATTATCATTAGTTATAATAATAACAGTTTGCACAACAAAATTACAAAAATTAACAAAAGAAAGATGTTGTCTAAATAGAGCGTTTCCTATTAAATATAGACTCAACAAATTTATTAGCAAATGAGGGTCCACAGCTCAGTGGTAGAGCATTTGACTGCAGATCAAGAGGTCACTGGTTCGAACCCGGTTGGGCCCTTTTTTGTATATTGATATAAGGCTCATTATTTTCTAGCTGTTGATCTGGAATACGTATAAGGGTCCATAGTGCAGCTTTATTTTGATGATTCCTGTATACTGTCTTTTGTTTTCTCCAAAAAAAAAAATAGTAAATATTAAGGAAATTCAATCATCGGGAAAAAAAAATTTTCTGGAAATTCACCTACATCAGAAGAAAACTGCAACTTATTACAATAAACCTTGTAGTTTCTTGTAAATATAGTTCAGTAGAAATCATTGTTATTAGTCCAATTCCAATTCCATCTGTTTCAACTGAGAATCAGGGGCAGCCAGTCATGATCCTGATTCCACTCAAATGTGCAACAGCAGAAATAGAATTCAATGTTGACCTTTAGGTTACAATTGTAAGACTTTCTCTGACCCTCGTATTTTAATTTGTATGCCTTAACTGCATCCATGATTCCACCACGGTCAAATGACATATAAATATGATCAAAATCCTGTTCTGCAGGAACATCATCAAGAAAAATTTTACTAGTTGAATGTCTGTTCATGTCACCATCTTCCAAGTGGCATTGATACTGAAGAATAAGGCCATACTGGAACAGAGATCATAAGGCTGATCAAGTTCAAAAGTTATGGAAGCTCCCTTTGCTTGATATGTGAACCACTTTGGTATTCTCTGGTCTTGGTAGAAGATTCTGAAATTGTTATCTGCAAACATTGCTCTTCTTCTTTTAATCCTTCTTAATGAATCATCACTTGTGCCATGTTCTTGTGGACTAAAATTTGTTAAACTTGATGATGCTATGGGCAACAATGTCCAATTATGGGCTTCCAAACGAATAATGGATGGTGGAAGCTCTGGCAAAGATTGAAGCCTCTTGCAACCCTTTAATCTCAAAGGACGACCCTGGGGCTCTTTCTTCATCCACACACTCAAAGGACGGTGCCGGGGCTCATTTTTCATATCAAAGGCCGGCGCCCATGGCTTATTTTACTTAGCCCAAAGTCTAACTCTAAACACTCAAAGGAAGGGGCCAAATTATCCTTTAATTCAAGTGATTAATTTTTCCATTTTTTGCCCTTGATATTGTGGCTCTCTAAAAGATGATGAGCATCCATGACAAATCCAAAATGTCAAAAGATTTATAGGATTATGATAAGATTAGACTTTAGTTTGAATTTAAATTAAATTAGGATTAGTTTTGATTAGGTTTAGGTTAGCTATAAAAATTCAAAAATTGAAAATTTTAGGCACCTTAGTTTTTTTTTTTTTCAGTTTTTCTCTGTTTTGTTTTTGAAACCATGAGTCACTAAAGCTTTTTGTATTACGGTTAGGAGCTCTACTATGATTTCTATGAGGTTTGATTTCTATGAGGTTTATTTATTCTTTCATTTTAATGAATGCATGGTTGTTTCTATTTAGAATTAGTTTCGTTCTTCATGATAAATGACTTGAGTTATTGAAAAATACTTAAATTATATTTTGGATCCTTTTAATTATTTGGAACAGTTAATTTTAGGATTTGCTTGAAACTAATTCTTATTAATTTCAATTGTTAAAACTAGATTGAATATTGTCACATTTAATTCAGTTTAGGAATACCATTGATGTTCGCGTGACATTAAATCAGCCTGAAACTCTAGTACTCCTCATTCTTATAAATTCTTAAAAGAACTCTTAAAAGTTTTCACTTTTCTTCACTTTTCACTGTCACTCGTCTAATTAAAAGTTTCAACTAATCGCCATCAACCATATAAAACTAAGTAGCCAAATTTTAGCTACATCGAATACCAATCATAAATTAGTGGTATGTTTGATAATTTTGGCGCTCTATAAGAAATAGGTAGTTATCACTGATAACCAACACCAACCTAGCGACATTTTGATCCATACTATTGCATACGAAGCAATTAGGCAGATAATTGATAGATTGTGGGTATGGTGCGACTTATTGATGGAGGTTATGTTACGCAGCCATGTAAACACAAAATGGATCTGACAAGGGTGATCACAAACACGAGAACGGGAGGTATAAACCATATAAACGCAAACATTTCTACTGTCTGAAATATCACGATGGAGACATCCATATTTTCCGAAGTTCATACTTCATAGCACTACAAACTCATAAAAAGTAGACGATGTATATAAATATAACCAACCCAAAAAGGAAAAACTACAATATCCATAAGAATAATAACCCTAGATAACACAAAAATTGAGCAGACAGAGCATCTAATCGAACAAGCTGAATCCCATATCATCATCACTCTCTTCTTGGGGTTCTTCCTGTAAAATTGCAAGAAACAAATACGAATTAGAAAGCCCTGTATTACAGAGAGAGAACAACACCACCACAAATAATGAATTACCTTCTTCTTCTCCTCAGCTGCAGGAGCTGCTGCTGCACCACCACCACCGGCGGCAGCAACAGGGGCAGCTGCAACAGCAACTGGAGCCCCACCTCCTCCACCACTGGCAATCAAATCCTCAACATTTCTCTTCTCAGCAAGTTTAGCAAATAAGCTGGGCCAGTATGATTCAACTGATACGTTGGCACTTTTCAACAAGGACGTGATATTTTCAGCCTGTTAACGATAGATTAAGAAGATACACATCATCCTCGAATGAATTCATAATCATACCTACCAATCTCACTTCCCCAGAATCTAAATTGATTCCAAAACAATTCAATTAATCAACTAATAACAATAAAAACATAAATTAGGTTGTAACTTGCAACACATCCGATAGAGTAACATAACTAACTTAATAATACCCCATTTCAATCTCCAAACAAGATGTTCATTGTAAATCCCAAAGACAGAGTACTTCAATTAATCCAAATATTTGACAAAAGAAGATAAATATAACCCTAGATCAATCAATTACTAGATACATGAAACCCTAAAATAAAGGATGAGGAATGATACAGTGACAGGAAGTTTGTCGTCGTGAAGGATCATAACGGCGTAGCTGCAAGCAGCCTCTGCAATCGACATTTTCAAACTACAGAAGCAAAGAAGGAAACACAAATAAGATCAGATTCCGAAAAGAAAAACAAGACCCTGAGAACAAAATTGAAAATTATAAACGATTTCAATGCACAAGATCGGAAAAAGACTTACCGGAATGGAAGGAGACCGGAGAAGGTAGAGTGAAGACTGAAAAGTGGCTTCTCTGCAACGCCGCAAGTGCAATGTGATTCTAGGGTTTCGGGGTTTCTTAAATACCACAATAGCAGCCTCCAATCGTTATGGCATTACATGGGCCTTCTGCATTTTGGGCCCATTTAGCATTATATCATTCCTTTCTAAGTCCATTTTTTTGGTAAGATCCTTTTAGTTTTTTGGACGTATAAGATCCTTTCTATGTCATTATATTATATTTTAGGAAAGTTTTTCGGTAGCGGTACCTGAAAATCCTCCTATATTTTATATGCCCAAAGTCCCATTGCATACCAAAAATATTAATATTTTATATGACCTTTTGTCCAACAAAATTTTTCATATATTTTGTGCAAACAATTTCAAATTTTAATTTGAGTATAATATTTTGCGAGTAATACTGTAATAGTTTGATACTTTGATGTCCCGAATGGATCTTTTAATTTTGTTTTGAGGGGTGTTAATTAAGTGTAATTTCTCATCATATAAATTTGAAAACTTTAATGGAAAATCAGTGAAGTGTACGAATTAAAAAAGCAAAGTGGTAAATTTGAAAGCAATTAAGATTTTTTTTTTTTTTGAAGGCGCATTAAGATTAAGAATAATACACATAGCAATGAGCAAAGCATGCAGGATTTAAGGAGTGCAGGTCAAGTGAGTACAAACTAAAAAGTTTGTATGTATTCACAGCATCCAACGTGCTTGCCTAAAAAGCTAGAAAGGCTGCAGCTCACAACTCATTCTGCAGATGTTGGCACATAATAAACAATTACAGGCATTTCACTGCGCATTATGCCTCACCAACTCATGACATTGACGACTCGGATAATATTAAATTAACAAGAAACTAATAATCTTTAGAAGTTTTCATTAACACTCAAATTAATGTATAATCGTTTTAGTGTGTTTAGAAAACTATCAACTAGTGAGTTTTGCTACCCTTTCTTCTTTGGAGAATGGGATCTAATTATTAATTATATTAACTCCGGCACTATGTATAATGTATGTTAGTCCGGGTTATATGGGAGCGAGGAATCATTGACACACATTAAACTCAATATAACCCAATTTGTTTTGGGGGAAAAATACAGCCAAAGCTTGCACCTATAAAGTGTCACAATTATAGAGCCTTGACTTCTAATTTACCATAGAAATTATTACAAGGGAAAAGATTCACAAAACTTAAAGGGATCATGACATGTAAAGTTTAGAAAATGATGATTATTAAACGCAAATTAACCCGTGAGGTTTTGCACTTTGGCGTTTAATAGCAAATCTTGCATGAATATTCCTGATTAACATTATTATGCCGTTGATAATTATGATATTGGCCATGATGAATTCTTCTAGTTTGCTGCACTAGCTACTTCTTATTCTTGTAAAGAGAACTCTAGTTATATTGTTGGATTACACATGCACATGACGGCAACTTCTTAATGACATAATAATTCACGAATTAACCTGTGCTGGCCCCTGATTAAAATATATATAATTAGCAGAGGATATTCAAGATGACTTATTATCCTTCTATACATAACCCGAAAGGTTCCAAACAAAGAATATGAAAAAAGGGATCTAATGCTTTTTGTTTGCTTTTCGTGTGAAGCAGCAGGCCGCAGCACTTATTATATAAGAAACGATCAAATGAAACCTCCTACAACAACTACACGGTGCAGAAGAGAATATGGGGAACTGCGCCTTCAAAGGGATCATCACCGCCACTAGCCATGGCGGGGTGTTGGATAACAATAAGCAGATGGTGAAGGTGATGACCTCCAATGGAGGCATCATGGAGCTCTGCACGCCAATAACCGTTCATTCCATCACAAACGAGTTCCCCGGCCACGCCATATTCCCAAGCCCCGTCTCATCGGAGCCCCTTCTCCGCCAACAAGAGCTTCATGCTGGCCAAGTCTACTACCTCCTCCCAATCAACCCTTATTGTTATTATTCATCAAATTTTTCAAGTGAGAGCATAGTAACCAGGCAACTCTCCAGCAGCACCTCAACACCTTACCGGATTTTCACTCACGACAACGCTAACATGCGGTCGCAAGCAGAGGAGTCGTCTCCGAGGCGAGCCGGCGGAGTGTGGAAGGTGAAGTTGGTAATAAGCCCGGAGCAGCTGTCGGAGATTCTGTCAGAGGAGTCGCTGACGGAGGCGCTCATAGAGAGCTTGAGGACAGTGGCAAAGTGCGGCAAAGGGGTGCCTTCGCCAGCGGGTTCAGGCCACTACTCAAAGCGCTCTCTATCTCTCAGAAACCGGGTTTAGTTAGCTAATAACATATTATATTACTAAGCCATCTAATTAAGTAAGAAATGAAACAAGTTAATCAGAAGAATCCATTAGAAGTACAGGCAAGCAAAAATATGGGATTCCTAGGGACAGGGAGGAAGCTAAGCATACTTTTATTCTTCTTCTAAGTTTAATATTCGAGTTGATGATATTCAATCATGTGTACATGGACGTATATATATGCTTGCTCAAATGAGAAGATTGCTTCATTCCTATATCTAGGTAAATTAAAGGGATTAACAATGCTCTGGTTTCTTTATTATAGTAAATTGACACATGTATGATATATAACAATCGAAAACATAGAGGTTCAAATTAAAGGTTCGAAAACACAGGCATGGCAGCTTTAAATTTAAACGGATTAATTAATTATATGGTGTTGATGTTTCTTGTATATGGTGCTCTGTAGTCCTCCGGAGGATAAGTGAAAAATGAAGCACTTGAAATAAATAACATGAAAAGTGGGGTTGAGAGGGTTAGTGCTAGTGATGTGGAAGATGAAGATCTGAACGCAGCAAGAGTATCACAATGCCTCCTTGGGGTGAATTCCCTAGTAGTAGTGAATGGACAGAGCAGAGCAGGTGGTGGGTCTTAGAGAATGAAGAAGGACGGCCTTTAATTTGCATATGTTCACAGGACACCCATTGCGCACCTTGCAAAGGCAGGCAGAGGCTATAGAATTAAGGAACCCATGCCAGGGTTTCCAATGGGAGAGTGAGAAGAGTTTTCTCACCAATTAAAGTGAACTGAATCACTACTTATTTTGCAAAGCATCACTACTAAAAGCAGCAAATCAAGAGGCAGGGCCTGCTGCCACATGCACGAGCAAATAACCATCTCATCCCTTTTATTTTGGGACAAATATATTTTCACACTACATGTATACTTCCAGTATAATAACGCCAATTTGTGCTTTCCTGTATGAAGTATAAGTAACTTATGAATTCTTGTCATCAACCTTGAACAGTTCAAAAGATATAACTTGTCATTGTTAATAAGACAAGATACATTCTTATATCAATATATCATATTGGGAAAATACTTCTTTAAAGCACATTTGAAGGAATAATGATCATATATTGCAAGTTGTCAACTATCTGATGTGTAAAGATAAGAGCCAGATTGATTACAATATCACATCTTGTGTCTTGTCTTTAACCTTCCATTGACCCTTATAATAACTAGTGTATTAAGTTTTTTTTTAAGTTTATTAAACATGAATAATGATAATAATAATAATTATAATAAATATGAAATTGATTTAGATTTTAAATTCTTTATATTTTAATTAAGTGATCTTGAATTAAAATCTTAAAACATACATAATACACTTTATGCTGTATATTTTTAATGATAAAAATAATTTCTATCGAATTTGTGTCAACTTAATTAAACTTAATTAACAAAATATATATATATATATATATATATATATATATATATATATATATATATATATATATATA
>JASCZI010212584.1:3426-19655 GCA_036250425.1 Stylosanthes scabra
TTTTTTTTGGTAGGCCTTATTATTCTTTTCCCACCATGTTAACACAAAGGGGAGAGAAATATAATTGATAATAATTGGCTATTATGAATATGTTTGAATATTTGGATATTATGCTTCGATGATGTTAAGCCTTATTGCTATCTCTTAGTATTTTATATTTTAATATTTGTGAAATGCATCTAATACTCTTTTGTAGGTGCCTTTTTTTTCTTTTTTCCTTGAAGACAAAAGGGGAAGAAATATATGAGGATAAGTATATGATATGATCCGATATTAATATTGCATATTGCTATCCTTGTTTATTATGTATGGAAGTCCATATTAAAGGAGAGCACATCAAAAGAAAGTAACTCATGATTGTTTATTAATTAAAATTTTTTGATTAATACCTCATATTCAATGTTTGTCATCAAGGAAAAAATTGTTGAGTTTAAAGTTAAATTGAACATGTGATGATGACAAACATTATTTTTGTGATTAAGTAACTTGGAAAAAATAAGGAAATATATTAGGTAATGAAATATTAAGAGTGCTAACCAAGTAATTTGATTTTATGATTATTGATAATTATTCTATTGTTTCTTGAATGATCATAAATCATTGGTATTAATATTTACTAAAGATCATATATTAGATGATGAAATATTAAGAGTGCTAACCAAGTAATTTAATTTTATGATTATTGATAATTATTCTATTATTTCTTGAATGATTAGAAATCATTGGTCATAATGTTTACTAAAGATTATATAATATTGGTAGTTACTGACACTTTGCAACATACCTTGATATATATCTATTTGGTCTTGCATGAATATATTAAGAATATATTTGAATTCTAATTAATGGTTATAATTATATGCAACGCTACTTTGGTTCTTATTTTTGGAAAGTATTTGAAATACTATCGAGCATCTATGAGTAACGTTCTTATTCTTTTATCTTAAAATGGTTTAATGCAGATTTGTTTGAATCAAGTAATAAAGCATTGTAACGTTCATGGTTAATTATAGAATCTATTGATGTTGGTTTGTATGCGAAGAAGAAAAGAATTCAAATCAAAGGGAAGAAGAGTACTATATATGGAAAGCAACCTTATTCTCTCCTAGAAAATGAATGATCCTTCAAATCATATCGTGGACAACAAGCATGATCCAACGATAGAGTGGAGAACAAGTTAGTTTCAACGGCTGTTATTAAATTGTCTTGAGTGTTCTTCAGGGCTGCTACAACTATAAATAGAAGACATTTTTCTTCAAAGATATGAAGGGGATAGTACAACAATTTCATATTCTTATTTTGAGTTATTCCATTTCTTTTTTTTTTGTCTAAAATTATGCTTATTTGAAATATAAAAGGCAAAGAAAGAAAAGATACAAAAGGCATTATATTTGTTTGAGAGTTTGCAACTGGGTTCTTAGTTGCGTGAGAAAATTCCTAAGTGAGTGAAGCTCAAGTATAAGAGAAAAAAGTTCTAAGTGAGTAAAGCTTAGGTGTTGTTAGTCTTGAGAGTGGAGTGTGCTCTCAAGTATTGGTGTTTGTACTTGAACAAAGTATAGTGGAATTCCATCATTATAAGTGGTGGAAAACTAGATGTAGATCTCAAGTAGAAGATCGAACTAATATAAATTTTGGTATTCTTCTTCTGAGCTCTATCTCTTTTAAGTTTACTTGTTTTTTCACCGTTAAGAGACAATTTCCATTTTTATCTCCTACATTCGTTGCAATTTTATCTCCTGATTTGAAAAAAGTTTAGCATTCCTTGATTCATCCTTTCTCAAAGAATCTTCAACCTTCACATACACAAATATACAAATCTGATTTTTGGTGAAGAATTTGTTGCAAAGGGTTGCAAGAAGTTTCTCAATTACTTCTATTGATCAAAGAGTTGATAACAAGAATTAGTCTCGGTGTGGATACGACTAGCCCTTCGTATGTTCGAAGAATAATGACTCTCTTTTTTTATTTAGGTATTTATATCTGATCTATATTGTTTGAATAAAATCTTAAATACAAAATAAATTAATTATAATTACTTTATTACTTTCGCTGCGCGTTATGAATACATTGTAATCATTCACTGTGGGCAAGTTACATTGACATTCTTTCAGATGAGATGCAAGAAGAACATAAGTGTTTAAACTTACTTTTATTTTGAAATAAGTCTTGTTCTTCTTGTAATCATCATTTCTAATAAAAACTTAATTTTATTTTGTATCGAAACTTGCTTTCATTTCAAACAGAAATTCATTAAAAATTAGAGTATAAATCTCTTATTCTAGAAATAAATCAAAACGTAATGTTGAAACGAATGAAAATATACTACTAAATCGAACACAAAATGACAAATAATAATAAGTTGAATTTCCTAGTATACATATTAATAACATGAACATGACGTACGCTAATTAATTTATAAAAAACACTAAAACATGTATATTATTAGGAGGAATAAACAAAAAAATTAAGAATAAAATTAAGAAAGAAGAAGAACAACAACACGAATAAAAAGGGAAGAATAAGAATAAGAGAAGGAGAAGGAGGAAGAGGAGGATAAAAGAAGAAAGAAAAAGAAATGAATCGAAATATATAACTAAATCGAACACAAAATAATAAACGACAACAAATTGAATTTCCTAGTATACAAATCAACAACACGAATATGAACAACACTAAGAATAAATAACAAAATTAATAATAAAAGCAAAAAAGAAGAAAAAAAACAACAGCAATGTAACGGAAAAGAAGGAAGAATAAGATGTTAACTACTACGACGACGTAGGGATGACAGCGATGACATAGAAGAAGGAGAAGAAAAAAGAAGAACCGAAATATACAACTAAATCAAACACAAAACAACAAACAACAATAAGTTAAATTTCCTAGTATACATATCAACATCACGAACGTGAACAATGTTAATTAATTAAAAAAAAAAAACATGTACAACATTAGGAGGAATAAACAACAAAATTAATAATGAAGATAGAGATAACGGAGAAGAAGATGTTGACAATGGCGATGATGAGGATGATGACACGAAAGAAGACGCGAACATGGAATAAGAAAAAATAAAAAAAAAAAAAAAGAAGAGGAGGATAACGATGAAGAAGAATAAGAAGAAAGAATAAGGAGATGAAGCAAGAAACGAAGAAAGAAGAAAGTGCACTATAAGGATGAGAAGCGAGTGAAGAATTTTTTTTTCTTATTAAATCACTTATTCAAGTAAAATTATTAATATAATATAATTTTTTGCATATGTGAAAAATGTTATATATTACAAAACCAATTAAGAGACATTGACTAAACACCTAGCCACTCCAAAGTGTCATTGTATGAAATGATTCTTGCCACAAAAATATTTATCTTTTGTAAGCCTTATTATTGATGGTAATTGGTATCTAATGGCTAAAATAAACTTGATTCCAAATCTCATTCCTGCAAACAATTATTGTTCATCCATATTCTATTGTTCTCACCCAAAGAAGGATCGGAGAATTAAGCCATCCCCATTATCTCTTTGCAAATTAAATCCTTCTAGCTAGCCCTCAATCATCTCATCATCTTTGTCTTGTAAGTATGCATAGATTTTTTTTAGTATTTATCACTATTTTTATTGTTATCATCATTATCTCTCATGCTGTATGCATGGTTATTCATGATTCATTCATAATTGGGATAGGTTTCATCGTGTGAAATATGTAAAAAATCATCAACTCATCATTTTTTTTAATTTTTTTTAATTGAAATTGGTATATGTGATGAGGGTCTTGAAATAAATAATTATCTTTTTTGTGGTTATTTTCATTACTTGCATTTTTAACTCTCTTGGTGTTTTTTTCCCAGTAATCTTTGTAAATATTTTCATTGTTGAGTCTTTGACTTTCAATTTTGTTGCTTCTGAGTACAATAAAAAATAAAACTCAAGATTGTCCAAGAAAGTTTATTCATTATTCTTCCTTTTAGTCCATGAAAATTCAAAAGAATCGAGTTTTCTTAAAATTACATTTTGTAGGTCAATAGAATCCCAAAATTAAATAAAGTAACATAAAAAACATGACTTCTTTGTGGAAATTAAGAATGATTAAATAAATGAATGAATTTTAATATTTATGATGATGATGATGATAGGATGACGACAAGTTTTAGCTATTGGGATGATTGTGTAAGCCCTCGTGACTTAGAAGCAATGTGGAGGGTACCTGAAGTCAAAGCCGAATGGTTTAAAGCTGGAGAAGTCAAAGGTCAAAAGGTTCACCTCTCACGTGATCCTGATGGCCAACCTTATTTAACACAAACTGAAATGAGGGTAATTCAATATAGGATTAAGTACACTTTTAATTTTTAATATTTATATTTAAAATTAAAATTGTTTGCATTGTTTTTTATTTTTCAATATCGTCCTCAATTTTATAATCATTGAAATAAGTGGAGAACCAAGATTCTCACCAGGGTGAAGAAATAAGAGTTGGACGAATCCATCCATCATCGTGTTCATGTTGTTTCTTGTATTAGCTGCCCGAATGTTGTTGATTTTGGCTATGAGTTGAGCCAGGGTATTAATGTCAAAATTCACATTAGAAGAATCCATAGATAGTGTTGCTTCCATCAGTGAATGGTGCAATTCAATAAAAATCAGATCGACGAAAAATAGTGAGAAAGATCAATTATCGATGCATTTAGTAGATGAAAGATAAGAGATTCACCTTCTAACGAGAAGGAATTGTAGAAACGATTACGAGAGCATGATGGTGGTGAGGTGGTATATGTGTTGGTGTTGGACCATGAGGAACTAGGGAAGATAAGACAACACAAGATAAGAATATACATTTAACTCAAAATCTTAAAGTGTTAGGTAAATATGTGAATGTATCTCACTTCTTATAAAATTTTCACTTCTCTTTACTTTCTTCTACGTGGGAGTAACTTTAATGGTCACTCACACTTGAACCTCAATGGTTAAAAAAAGTAAAATGCCTAAAATGGAGCGGGTAAAAAGTTTGTGAATTTTTTAATTTTTAGGGGTAAAAAAGAAATAGTCCAAAATAATTATGAAGTTGGAGATGATTTTGAAAACAAAAGAAGACGAAACATTTTGAGACAATTTTGATTTTAAAATGTATGTAATGTGTTATGATGCCTTCATGTAACTATTAAAGAAAGATGCTATTATTAGAATCTAAACCCTTCTTAGTTTTAGGTTCATTTTCTTTTAGTTTTCCAAATTTTCTGAAAAAATATAAAATGATTAAAAATAATAAAAATATATTGTTAGATAATTATTATATATTATGTTATTTTTTACTTTATTTCATTTCATGTGGAGTATTTTCAGGCTGTGACAGACATTATTATTAGAAGAAATTTTCATTCACAAGTAGATCCTGTATGTCGATTTTATTTTACTCTTAGTATTTTATTTGTTATGTCTTTATTTTTTATTTTTCATCTTTGACTAATATATTTAAAAACAATAATTCTATGTGAATAAGTAGTTTTGACCAATCAAGTCCAATTAAGTCATTTATTTTTATGCTAAATAGAAGATTATTTCGATATCAAATAGAACCTTATTTATGTGCAATTTTTTATACTATTTGACACCGAAATAATATTCTATTTAGCATAGAAATAAATTACTTAATTGAACTTGATTAACCAAAACCATTTGTTCAAATAGCATTACCCATTGAAAAATACTGTTTATTGTAATAGATATGTCTATAAGTTACTATTATTCATAAAAGAATTAGATTTAGACATTGACATTTAAAAGGGTTATTATTATTATTATTATTATTATTATTATTATTACTGGGTGCAGAGAATGGTTTGTGCTATTGCTGAACTTGAAAGTGATAGACAATTGCTTGTTATGAGACCTTGCCCCAACTCTAAAGATAGAGAGTTTACTGTAGGTCTTATGCAAATCTTACCAAAAACTGCTCACTGGTTGGCAAGGTATTGCAAAATTAAAGTTCTTCTTTTAATAATTTTATGGTTATCTATGATCATTTAGGTTAACTAATAATGTACCTTAACTTACAGTGATTTAGGTTATCACATTTATAATATAGAAGGGAGTCAAGGTCTCCTATTTCAACCCTTTACAAATGTATACTTTGGAGCTGCTTATATTAGATGGTTATCATGCTTTGAAAATAAGTAAGTTTTGTATATAGATATGTTACTTTTTTTATATTTTTTTTATCCATATTTAGGGTGGGTTTGGTAATGCTTTTACTTTTCAAAAGTAGCTTATGAAAATTGTTTTTTAAAAGATAGCTTTTTAAAAGCCGTAGCATGTATGTTTGATAAAATTAAATAAAAATAATTTTTTAATAAGTATAAGTAATAATAATTGTGTTCGTTAAAACGACTTTAAAATTTAAAATGACCATAACAGATATAAATGTAATAATGAATGTGGATATTTATTAATAAATAGGGTTATATAGGACTTTTCAATTTTGATAAGCACAAGTCATCTTTGAAAAGCTCTCTTTCAAGTACTTTTAAAAGCACCTCTATCTTTTAAAAACTGCAAGTACAAGTACGTTGTCTTTTTTATTTACCAAACACAAATTTTCAAAAAGGGATGAGGTTAAATAACACCTTATTACAATAATAAGAACAAAAAAACAAGCAAGGCAAGATACAAACCTAAAGCCTAGACCATAACATCGTATTCAAAATTAATAGAAACAACTATTTAGAATGCATAAACATGTTATCAAATAAAAGATATTCGATACATATTTAAATTATACAAATATTAAAAATTTTCTTATAATATAGATTTTATATTTTACACTCTACAAAAAATAAAATAAAATATAAATATGGACCTACAAATAAAATTTTCTTATTACACATATTATAGACTATTTCTATCCACAAGATGAAATTCAAACATTCGACACTTACTTAAAGAAACTAATAAGCTGATTATTAGACAACTTAAATTGATCTAATTTTCATAATTTTTTTTATACCAATCCAAATTTTCATACTCATTTCTTTATGAATATGTTTGCCACCTGAACATGGCCCAAAACTTGGTGAAAATGTCAGGAACTCTTTGAGCCCATTTGGCTACCATTTGTTCCTATGGCCCGAAGTGATTCAAGTCATTTCATAAATTAACTCGAGTTCGATTCGTTAACGGCTCAATAAATCAAATTCGTGAGCTGGTGAGCCGAGCTTGAATCTGAATTTGAGCTTGAAAATTAGATGAATCGAGCTTGAGCTTGGGTAAACTCAGCTCATTAACTCGTGAGCCGACTCGAAAATATATAAATATTTATTTATTTATTAAATTATTAATACACATAATATTTCAAATATAAAGTATAATCACTTATTATACCAAGGTAATGTTTTATATATGAAAAAGTATTTGTTACCAATAATTTGTTAGCCAATATTAGCCAAGCTGAAAATACGTATAAAATAATAATTGTAAATGTTATAATTTATTAACATAAAAGTATATATTATATTCATGTTATTTGAGCCAGGTGGTGAGCTTTCAATGAGTCAAACTTGAGCTTAAGAAATAGGTTAGATTGTTAATAAGTTGAGCCGTAAGCCAAGCTCAATTTTCATGAGTTGAGCTTGAGCTTGACCTAACTCGACTCAGTTCCAGCTCTATTTGTCCCCTCTTTTAATTCATGGCCCAACCAAGTAATGAAGTTGGATTGGTTTAGTGTTTTGCTAAGTGTCGAGATTCGAATGTTCAATAGGAAACCCTAAAAAAATTTAAATTATTTCACGATATATTATCAATATTTCTCGGATAAAAAAATATAGAATTCAACATATACTTTTTAATTCAAAATCTTATCTTTGTATATGTTGGGTGCCACTAGGAGAACTTCCTATTGGTTTTCACTTGCCATAATTTCTGCTTTATGAAATATATTTATCATATGTTGCAGAGCAAGAAATGAAGAGTTTATTGTAAGAGCATATAAAGGTGGTACAAAGAAAGTGACTCATAAATCAACTCTGCAATTCTGGAAAAGCTATCTCTTATCGAAAGAAAATTTTCCATCAAGGTGTGCCAATTTTACTAGCAGTGAGTGTATCAGAATGTGTATTGCCATTTTTAATCTTTTATTTTAATTTTGTGCAGAAATTCTTTTGATGAAAGAAGATCTCAACAAAGGAATAATGGTCTACTATCTCAAGCTCAAGGTCGTACTGGATCTGTTGGATCTCTTGTACTTTTATCAGAAACTTCAAAAGGTAATCATCCCTTATTGCTATTTGATTAATTATTATTTGAATTTGACATCATCACTCATTCTAATATATATATATATATATATATATATATATAGACACAAGTGGTGACACATATTGGGACTCAAAAGTATCAGCAGAAAATATGGAAGATATGTGGAATCATCCTGAAGTCCGAAAAGAGTGGATTAAATCAAAAGAAGAACCTGGAAAAGTTCATATGGCTCGTGATGAAAGGAGTAGGCCATATCTTTCTCGAGTTGAATTAAAGGTTTCAATATATAATATATTTTTTTTATTTAACAAATAACTTTTTAATGAATTGAATTTTTACCATACTATTGATTTTTCCTTGCAGGGAGTTGCAGATATAATTCTAATTAAATACCTTCAAGCAAAGAAAATGAAATCCGTAAGTAGATAGTTTCTCAGAAGTTTTTTTGCCCCCGCAAATCAATAATAGAAAATCATTATCAGGATAAATATAATAAGTTTTTCTTGGCTATACATAAAACCCATTGAAAGAGTTCACAACCATCATTCTATTTGAAACTGTTAGTTGGAAAGTTTTATTTCCTTTCCTTTCCTTTCCATCTTGTATAATTTATAAGAGTGATTATCCCTTTATAACAATTCTATTTGTACACCAATCAGTCACAAAAATTAGCCATCGATGTATAATACGTATTAAAATACAAAATAAACACTAAAAATAAGTTAAATTACACATATATTTTATATTTTATAAGGTATTATATATGGTGGCTGATTTTGATGTACATCTAAAATAACACTTTATTTACACTTATCTCTTTCTTGCTTATCATGGCAATACTATTAGAATAATGGCATATATACACATGATCAAATGAAAACAAGAATCCATCAGCTACCTACAATAAAGATTACTAGGTTTTTGGCCACAAACAGCAATATTGCATGTTTTGAGATAATAAGGAAAAAATAATATGTTTCTTGTGATATATTTGTGACTATACAATTTAATGAATACCCATCTATGCCTTATGTTGAAGACAAAATTTCTAGTATTTTATATGTGGTGAATAATTAAGTGCAGTCAATTTTTTATAAAATATTTTTTGTGGTTAAAAATTATTAAATGATTTGGCATATTAGACTAAATTGTTATATAACAATTTTAAAATGCGTCAACTTCACGTTAAGCTAGCTATACACAATTTTTGGCAATTTGATGTTATTTGATTTGGTGTAAATGACAACACAAATCATTTTCAATCTTTGTTCTTTCATCAAATTGTCACGTACGTTTAACATATGAAATGTTGATTCCCTCTGATTAACTTTGTCTAAATATTGTTTGGTTCAAAGGTATTACTTTGTGCCCTTTCAGAAGTTGTAAGCATGCGTCTTCTTCATGGAGTTGGAGAGCGACCAGGAATAATGGGAATTAGTTATTCCACTGCCTACTGGATTTACATGTGTGTATTTCATATATATACTCTCTCCATATTAAAATAATTGTCGTTTTTACTTTTTAAATTTATAAAAAAATAGTATTATTTAGAAAGCAAAGTGTACTTTTTGCTAAATATATATATAATTCTAATATGGCTATGCTATAATAGTTATTGTGGATATATAAGTGTGTTTAAAATTTCTTAAAATTAAAATTAGGTAGGTTTAACTCAATTCTAAAAATTAACTTATAAAATGAAAGATGTCTCAAACTTATAAAACTCTTAAGAGACTATACCATTGACGGATGCGGGACTTGTAATAAAATTAAAGTCGAATTTTTTGATAAAGATGTATTTTAACAAAATTTGTCATTTTTTGTTTGTTGGACTTTACCATTCACGAACTTCCTATTTTCCACTATTTTCTTTGTGGTGACTATCTATTTTGCACTATAATAATATTCAGTGTTACCATTTAGAATTTTTTAGACAAAACAAATTTAGAATTACTTTGATTTGAAAATATATCAAATGCTCTCATGTATATGAAGACTAGTACTACACATGAATAAATAAACTAAGGTTACATACATATATTAAGATATTATTTTAGCCTTAATACTAATACAATTATGGTAAAACATGTTGCTTTAATTTGTTAGGCAATTGGGGTATAGGGCTTATAAACTTGAATCTCCTGAAGATTTATACAATCCATTTGTTTCAATGTACTTCGGTGCTGCCTATGTCACATGGTTATCAGAATATGAAGGAAGGTATGCTAAATTTTCTTAATATATTCAAGTATTTTTAGAATATTATTAAGATGTTAATAGTAATAACTTCCCTGAATAAACAAAAATATATGCTTAAAACTATTTTTGTTTTTTAAAAGAAAAAGAAAATGGATCAATGTTGCTCATCACTATTTTCATTATCTGTTTCTGTTGTCACTTTTTAACCAATTTAATTCAACTCATTTTTATTCTTTTATTTTCATAAACTCATATATTTTAATTTAGGGAAAGAACTCCGGAGTTCGTAGTTCAAGCATATTCGGTAGGGCCTCAAAATGTGAATCCTCAGGATAAAAGTACCATTTGGCTCAAATTTGAGGAAGCTCTAAGTAGTTACGAAGATAAAAAAGGGTACGAATTTTGCATTTTTTAATATGCTAGACATATAATCATTTATATTATCTTCTTCTATTGGTTTAAACTTTTGAAAGAAGTGGTTTTACCATAGATGAACGGATAAAAAATTACACAATCTTTTGGCTTTTATTAATGCTAAATTTTTCTGATTAAACAAAATGAAGATATACTAATATAATAAGCTATATCTATTGCGGCAAAAATTTTTTTATATTTAATATTTATTTCCTTTTTTTTGTTTTAAAAATGTTATTTAGAGAGGGGAAAAATAATCATGTTTTTCTTTGTAGGACTAATGATAGCTGCTCCATTATGTAAGATGCGTGACAATTGTTAAATCAATTATGATTCCCAGGAATACCTTTGAGAGTTTTGTATTTTATTTAAGAGATGTATAACTGTATGTGGTAGGGAAATTAATTTCTGGTATTCATTATTGGAAAAAAGAATATTTTTATTTTTAATATTTCCTATTTTTAAGATTTCATGGAGAAATGTGAATATAGAAAATGGAAATATATAGAAATTATAAATTTATTATTTTCATTTGATTTTTCATGAAATCTTGAAAATAAAAAATACCAAAAATGAAAATAAAAAATGTTCTTTAAAAAAATATTAAACAACCCTTATTCCTTTAGAAATTTCTTGTACAGTTGTTTGTGTAATTTTGTATGTAACATGTATATAGATTCATTTGCTTTAGAAATATACTTTTTAGTAAATTTAGATCATCTACTTTTCAAATTAAGTCATTCAATTACAAAAGGTAAACATTTATTTTCATATTTGTACAAATTAAATCGGTAAACATAATATAGATGTATAGAAATAAACACGAATTTTAAACAAAATTTAGTAAATATATATTGCTTTTTGTTTAGAGGAGAAAACATGACATACATAGAGAATTATTAAATCCGAATTTTAAACAAAAATATCATTTTGTCTAATTAGTATACATAGACAAGTAAATATGAATTTTAATAAAATTAATAAAACAAGATGGGTAACTAAATTTTTAACAAGAATTTAGTTATTTGATACTACTCAAATAACACATTTGTGACCGGAAATATTGTGTAGAAAAGACAGAAAAAAGGTGGTATTGAATTAAAATAAACCACATCATTTGTGAAAATCAAATCACTACAACAAAACAATATTTTCATAACAGGCTTTTTTTACTAATTAGTGACGGTTTTAATCGTCGCTAAATTAGGTTCGCGACTGTTATAAAGCATCGGAGATTTGGGGTCGTCAGGGGACTTAGTGATGGTCTTGGATAACCGTTGGTAAAAGACCAAACTAAAAACAATGCAGAAAGTTACCCTTTTTCGGTTTTGTCAGTTTGTTCAACTTTTCTTTTTTTTTTTTCCGAATTAAATCGGCTTTGAACCCCTGCAACATAAACACAGTCAGACAAGAATCTTGGTATGAAGTCAAGAAAATGGAAATTGTAATCATTTAGCTGTTATTCTTCATACACAAAATTACAAACAATTTGCCTTTTCCTATATAGTTTGAAGTTGTTGGTTGAGGATTTTCCTGTAACAAAACATGTAATCACTAATCACTCTTTTGACACAACTTTTCCAAGAAGTCTCATCAGAAGATTCAGTCCATTGTTATGAGTAGAGACCAAATTACTGAGTGGGACAAATCTTGTTGCTCCATTAAACTTCAGTTTGGTTAAACTCAACCACTAGTTAACTAGAATCTTGGGAATCCTGAGAATCTTGTGAACTATTGGGCTCAACTATAACATTAAAGCCAAATGCTTTTCCTGGTTTGAATGATCTTCTGAGTTCTTCTGCGGTTTGAATCGTGCTTATCTTGGTGTTCTCCGCATCCAAATTTTCCTGTATCGGTTCATCAAATGTGGAAATAAGTTTCTATTACCATAGCCACATTATAAAGTGGTAAAAAAAAAATCACTTGCCTTTTCTACATAGTCAGCCATGGTAGAATTGAGTATTTCTTGTATTACAAACTTAACGACGTTTTCTTCACCGAGCACCTGTATAAGGAAGTCGTTGGGGATCTGCATGGATTTTCAAACCAAGTCAATTTCAAGCTAAAGCATACACAATAACAATATATGGATGTTCTGTTTAATTTGCCATCGGTCTTTGACCAATGGCCTTATCGAGTAAGTAATGCTCATGTTTCAATTTCTTTTTATTGGAATAATCACAAAGAATGAGTGAATATTAATATAGACCAAAAGAAGATACCAAATAGTAATTAGAGATCATGCACCTTCGAGGATTTTCCTGGTGCAGTCCGCGAAACAAATGCACAGTGTAAATACAACATGGTTAGAATTCATGAACTGCAAGTTATTGCTAAGATACTGAACATTGATGAACAAAGAAATAGATAACATGCAAAATCACATCATTATGAAGGAACAGGTATAGAAATTAAGTATCCAGCAAACCACAATCTATAAAAGTAAAATAGATTTTCCTTTCCGGATCTTTGTTGCAAACACATGAATCATAAAACGAGCATGAAAGTGAAAAATGTACCAACAGAGACATATCCTCAATATAAGAAAGTGCATGGAGTCAATCTAAATCTATATAGTGAATCTTCCTTACCTCCTTTTTGCATACGAAACCCCGGAACGGGTGGGGCAGTTTTACCCATATCTCTAAGGATCTTACCAAATATCCTTTCTGTTTGATCACCAGTTAAGTCCACTCTTAGCTGCGATTTATGCCACATGAATGATAGTATCAAAACATTAAACCCAAAGCCATCAGAACACAAGAAAACAAAAAGCATAAAATTAACATTATGCAGTAATTTATAGAAAGGAAGAGACAGAAAAAGACTAGTTATAGAACTCTTCTCTAAATAAATAAAAAATTATTATTTTCCCTACATAAGAACAATAAAATTTATTTTTTGGGCAGTATCACACAATTTTGCAGGCTGCATTATTTTGTGCCTCAGCCTGCGGAATCCACTAACAGAGTGGAAAAGTATGATACGATTCGCAGCCATGGTGTGCGAAATTGAGTAGTAACACTGTATTTCACTATTTCGCCTAACCTATGAAATCGAGGAACAAAAAAATTAAAAATTTCGCACTCCTACCCTGCGAAATAGTGGAAGATCATTAGTCAACTATTTCACTTGCACAGATGGCGAAATTTAGAGAAAAAAACATAGAGATGTTGGTGGCAGTAGCTGCGAAATAGAAAAACACAACGGTAACCCGGTCTATAAATACCACATGAATAGTAATTTTGCTTCATTGCTTGGTGAGAATAACAATTATGTTTATCATTACATTAGTTTCAAATTTAACATATGACCCTTTTTATATATGTTAATCACAGACTCTTGACCAAAGATCATTTCAAAGGGGATGAGAAAAAGTAAAAGCATCTATCACATATTCGCATATTTTCCGAATGAGATAGAACAACAATTCAAAATTGGAATCAAATTTCTAATTACGCTCTCACCTGTGTCTTATTTTCATCTTGAGACTCTAGAACAATGCTGGCATTTTTTAAGGCGTTTGAACTTTCAGTGGCACCTATAACTGAAGCTTCTAAGCCTAGAAAGTAAGAACACAGACATAATATAATATCAGTTTGGCAATGATAACATAACTAACACACACACACAGAGCAAAATGGGTATGCAAGGCAAAGATAAAGCTGACAATTCAATTCTTACCATAACAAATGCAAAAAGGGTGCAAAGAATGAGACAAATTCTCTTTGTGTAACTTACCTTTTAAAACAAATGTTAAATACTCGAAATTTATTAGTTTGTGTAACTTTAAAATAAAATGTTGAGTATTTAAACCCTTTTGCTAAATTATGCACCAGAGTTTATACACTAGAGCAAGCACCAAAGAATGAATTACCTGAATTAAGAGCAGAAACTATGGTATTGAGACCTCTAAAATTTGAATCAGAGTGAATGTTGAAGCTGCAAAGGGGAAATGTGAGAGGAAAATAAATTAGTTTTGCAACAACATAGAGATTAGAGATAGAGTTGAGATGGGAGTTACCTGTTCCTCTTGAATCTGCTGTTGGAGAATCTGAGAGTGAAAGAAAAGCTGGGTTGGGGTTTTGCATTTGGAGTGCACCAAGTTCTTCCAACTCCAACTGGAATGGAATTTGTGTAGTACTTGGATGACATCATCCTCATCATGGTGTTGAAACTTGAAACCCTCGTACTTGTTCGTTCGGTTGTTCCTACGAAGAAATGGTTGATGAATAATGATGATTGATGTCACATATCTTATCACTTTACAGCGGAAAGTTTTCACCTATGACACTGTACTTTGTGTCATATGCATACGCCAGTGTGCAGAGCCGTTGAAATATAAAATAAAGAAATGGAACGGCATTGATTAAAGGGGAAGATTAATTTGCCAGAGTGTGAGACTAATTGGATTACAAGCTGGGGAGGAGCTTTTGAGCGTGTCATTGTGGCTTCATATGCTGGGGAGCCAAGTCATCGCCCAACAGCTGTAGTGGGTTCAAGTATTGGGCATTAGGTTATACACCGTTTACCTGGGGCAATAAAATTTAACCCTAAACCAATAAGAAAGAAGGTGCATGTTAGGGTGGTCCCTAGTTCAAATGTTTAAAGTTATAAAAGTAGTTGAGTTCCAAAAAATTTCTTTTAAAAAATTCAAAATAAAACTAGTTCTTAATAATTATTCTTACACCATTTTTCAGATGAGTAATTAATAAATGTTAGCAATTATTTTTTTCGTAAAACTATAAATGCATTAATTATTTTTTCAATAATAATAATAATTACAATAATAATATTAAAGATGATACGGACATAATAATAATAATAATAATAATAATAATAATAATAATAATAATAATAATAAATATTAAAAAAAATTTATATTGTAATAAATATTAAATATTACAATACGTTTATTTAGAAAACTTACCTTCTATATTACGAAAAATATACTATTAATTATAAATAAATTTGGTAGCACAAATAATTATATCCTTTCTCAATATATTATTGGAAAAGTTTACGTGACCAATCATATTGGTGACCAATATGACCAATACATTAAAAGCAATGGCTGAAACGACTTGAAGGCTTTGCGTTTCAACAAGTCAAGAAAGGTCCTCAACTCTCATCTCAACGAAGCTCAATTTCTTCCTCGTCACGCTTCACGCTTCGTCCTCAAGCTTCGACCATGGAGAAGGCGTCGTGTTCCCGATTTAGGTCTGCAGAGAGTTTTTGAGATTTGACCTCCATCAAGCACATTTAACTCCCGTTGACCATGGCAGCTTCAAGATTTGACCATGGCGGCTTCATCTTCGTGGATTCAATGTGACGTTATTCATCTCGATTCGGTTCACCATCAACGAAATTGAGA
>JASCZI010212586.1:9539-19619 GCA_036250425.1 Stylosanthes scabra
TATGTTTAAAGGCTTTTCTTAAAGCATGGCAAGACGCATGTGGTTCATCTGAAGGAGTTCCAACACTAATCATACCAGGAGGGAAAACATTCTTGTTGCAACCTATTTCATTTCAGGGACCTTGCTAAACTGATACCATTCAAGTTAATGTAAGTTTTAATTATGTGAATTTCATAATCCACATACATGTATGTTATTCATGCAATGTAATAACTAATCATATATAATTTCTTGTTTCATAAAGAAGTAGGCAATCAAATTAAAAGTGATATGGGATGAAAATGTAAGAATTTAAAAAATATTGTTATTTTTGGGAATTTTCGAAAATATGGGACCATCTTATTACAAAAAGAGAAATTGGAGGGATCATTTTGTAAATTTCAAAATACAGAAATTGCAAGATGCAACTTCAATTTTATTTTATTTTATTTTATTTTATTTTATTTTTTTTTTTTTTTACGTTTCTTAAAAGAAATTATTGTGTGTGATTTAAGTTTTTATAATTTTTGAAAAAGAAATAATATAGTGTGATTTTATATTTTTCCTCTGCAGGATAGAAATCCATGACACGATTTGTTATTCCACTCACATATGTGTATAAATTCCATTTGATGCCACATCATTACATATGACGAACCTTGCATCCATAAAAACAATACTTACCCAAATAATTAATTATACATAAGTTTGTTTAAGTATGTGTTCTATTTATTTATTTATTTTTTGCATAAATTAATTTTGGAATGAAATATTAATTTATTTGGATGTAATACACTAAAATGGGATTTGAGAATGATTTACTCTAGTATGGGGTATTCCTGTGCATATATGAAAATTTCCAACGACACAATTTCGGTTCATATGTTTTTCTAACGACACATAATAATAATAATAATAATAATAATAATAATAATAATAATAATAATAATAATAATGATGATGATAAATACTTCTCCTAAATTACAAGAAATTTCACATCAATATTCTTGTATTTCATCCACAAATCTCATTTGTAAGTACTAGAATAAATTTAGACTCATCTAAATATTTTTAGCCTTGTTTGTAGTGCTTGTGCTTTTTTTTTCTTCTACTACAATTTCACTTGATTGTTTGACTTGGCAGGTAGAAGGAACTATCATTGCTCCAAACAAAGTTGAAGATTGGAAATGGGCAACTAATAATAATATTACTAAGAGACACACATGGATCCAATTTTCTCAAGTAAATGGCCTTCTCATATATGGATCTGGAAAAATTGATGGTCAAGGTGCTCCATGGTGGCCATGTAGTAACTGTGCTAGACCAACTGTAAGCTAATCAAACAACATCATCTTTATTTTATTTTATTTTTATACAATAATTTTACTATGAAGGATATTTTTTCATATAAATAAAATAAATTGCAACATAACCTACCTTTAATACAATTATTACATTCAATATTTGAATGGTTATTTTTATTTATGGATATAAATATTTAACAACAATAATATAATTAATGTGCAGGCTCTACATTTCCATAAATGCCAGAATCTAAAACTGAATGGATTGACTCACATGAATAGTCCCATGGGTCATATAAGCATAAATAAGTGCAATGGCTCAGAGATTTCAAATCTTCATATTATTGCACCAGAAGAAAGTCCAAACACAGATGGAATCGATGTTTCAAACCTATCCAACCTTATTATTAAAAACACTACCATGGAAACAGGTAAACTTACTTAAGAAACTTTAAAATTGTGTAACTCCTAATTGCTATTTTACTAATCCTATTATTATCATAACTTTCCTTCGGTGGAACTTAAAATATGTTATTTTATTTTTTTACCTTTGCATATATATTAAGGTAATAAATAGTCTATATTATATTTATATGCAAGATTAAAAAAAAAATTAGCTTTTGAATAATTTTTTATTTTAAGAATATAAAAAAAATATTGATTACCAACAAAGAGATAACCAATAATTAGCTAACTTTTTTTTCTAAGAGATAGCACATTCGAAATTTAAGAAAACAAAATATGTCAAAACTTAGCGAAACAAAACATCTAAAATATAAAAAATTCAAAATGTAAAAAAGTAGACCATCTAAAAATATTGAAGTCGATTTTTTAAAACTATTAGCTGATGTTGACTAAATTTTTCAAAAACAGGTGACGATTGCATTGCTATAAATGGAGGTTCCTCCTTCATGAACATATCTTCTATTTTTTGTGGACCTGGCCATGGCATTAGGTTAGTTGATTCATATTCTTTATGATCGGTTCCAATTACAATAACTCTTTCATTTCAATTAAAATCAATTGCAAAATCATTTTATTCCCAACATTTTTTGTACTCTGTTGGTGAATATTAGTATTGGAAGCCTCGGAAAAAATGGAGCTTATGATACAGTTGAAGAGATACATGTGAGAAATTGCATTTTCAAGGGATCTACTAATGGGGCCAGAATCAAGACATGGAAGGTATAATAATTTGGATTAGATATGCAACTATTTTTTTAGTATAGAATATATATAATAGCCACCTCAATTATTTAATTTAATTTGACACTATAAGAATTAGGTCAGTCAAGGTAGATTCACTCGCTTAAGCAAGTAGATTACAGAAAACAACTATTTAAATCTTTTTTATTGGATAAAAAAATCAATTTTGAGACCAAAACCGTTGAATAAACAAAAATTTTTAGTTGGTGAGTAAGCTCTTCGAATCCTAATAGAATAAATATTGAATATAGTACTTAGCTTTTTATAAAAAATAAAAAAATAAATTAAATAGCATGCTGCCGGTTTAGCTCCGCTATTTTTTTGGGTTAATTTAGTTCATTCTAATTAGTTCAAAATTTAGACGGATCTAATTTTATTGTTGGCCGACGGATGGACCTATTTTAATAGCCACGATCCGAAATTCAGAATATAGATTTATGTTTATAATTACTAATGATTTGTGTTTATTAGGCATTTTTATTATTAAATAATTAATCTAACAAGTGTGTCCTTGTTTTTCTAATTATTATTTTTTTTTTCTTTCTTAAATCAGGGAGGATCTGGGTATGCAAGAAAAATAACATTCGAGGATATTCAAATTGATGGAGCTAAAAACCCTATAATTATTAATCAACAATACCACGACCCTATAATCATAAATAATGAGAATAACAACGCAGTGAAAGTGAGTGATGTGATTTATAGTAATGTGTTTGGAACCTCAGCTTCTAAAGATGCGATTCAATTAAATTGTGATGCTATTGGATGTAGCAACATTATATTGGAAGGAGTTAACATAATTTCTTCTACTTCTGAAGACAAAGCATATGCATCTTGTGAAAATGCACAAGGCTCATCCACTTCTTGCATTCCAATTGTTCCATGACTTAAGAGTAATTAAATTGGGAAATGATGATGTCACTTTCATTTTTGATAATGTCAATTCCTACATGATTTTTTTACATTATTTGTTTGTATAAAATTATAGAGAAATAAGTGGCATTATCGTTATAGAAATGACATTATCATTTCCCATATATAAAATAATAATGATCTTTCTTTCGTTTGAGTTACCAATTGAAATGGGTTGTACTTTTTATTTGGGGAAAATTCAAAGGGGGAGAAGATGCTTCATGTATTATTATTACCATTAATGTTATTTATTTATTGAATAAACACTCAAATTGAATAACTAAGATTTTTTTTCTATAAAAGTGCTCGAAAGTTATTCATGTAGCATATATATGGGTCCTTTTATAGATATTAATTACTGTGAATTGCACGGGTTTTATATTATAATTTAAATTTAATTAGATATAATAATTTATAAAAAATAATTTATTAAATATAGTGTGATATTGTCATTAAATTATCCAAACAATATAATAAACATATGAAAAAATATAGGTAACTAATATTTTTTTGACCTATAAATCAATAAATAAAAATAGAACGTCCATAATTATTATTTCTCTCTCACCCATTCTTTCTCTCCTTATCCCTCTCTCCCGCTTTCTTTCTCTCCATTTCCCCCTGTCTCTCCATCTCTTTTCTTCTTTCTCTCTCCTTATATCTCCCTTTGTGTTTTTCTATCTCCATATCTCTCTTCCTATTCTACACAGTTAATTATTACATTCAAAAGTAATTAAAAAGATAAATTTTCTAATGACAATATCTAAATATTTATTTAACATTTAAATTTTCACGTTTAAATTATTTCAATCAAACTAATTTTCACACTAAAATTGCTTGTATTAATTGTTTCAAAATTCTCAGTACAATTGTAAGTTTATCATCACTATTAAGATTTGAATCAATTTAAAATTTAAAATTCACATTAAAATTGTTTTAGTGAAATATCACAATTTAAAAAGATAAAATCAAAAAAAGAAATACATGTCAAAATTTCATTAAGTTGTGTGTTTAAATTTTAAATTTAAAATTGAAAAACTCTTTAATATAATAATGACTAAAAAAATTAAAATTTAAGTTAGGAAGTTAAAGATAAGAATAGAGAAAATAAATAAATTTTAAACACAATTAAATATTACAATTATAAATAATTGAAAAAATAATTTTTCTAATGACGACATCTAAGTATTTAACCCCCTAAATTCATTCTCTAGCCGCCACGTCAGCTATTGACCTTCTTAATTGTATACTATTAAAATTAGGATAAGATAAGATTAAGATTAAGATAAAGATAAGATTCTTTATAACAATAAACTCTCAAAAACCGTATCTTATATATTATAAAATTAAAAACACAATTAAAATTTAAAAAGTTTTCGAGTTTATTGTGAAAATAACCTAATATTAGTTTTTAAAATTTTAACAACTTGAATAAATATGGCAATAAAAAAATCAGAAATTAAAAAATTCTTGTGACGACACGTAAGTATAAAAAAAAAAAAACCCTAAAATTAATTTAAATGCGATTAATTTAAAAAATAAATATACATTAAATTTATCTAAATTTCTCAACAATAGTATAAAAATAAAATTTTATAATTTAATTAAAAAATAAATCATTTTAAAATTACGTCAACAATTGTATCTTATATTTGAAATTTAAAATTTTAAATCCAATTAATTATGACAATTAAAAATAATTAAAAAAATCCTAATAACGACACCTAAGCATTTAGCGCCCTAGAATCATTCTCTAGTTACCATGTTAGCAATTGAGCTTCCTAATTGTATATCATTAAGATAAGATTAAGATTAAAATTAAGATAAAATAAGATATGATTAAGATTTCAATGGAACCAAATATGAAAATAATAGTATAACAATTGTTACTGCTGCGGCTGACCGAAATGCAATCTTATAGATTCCGATCAAGATTGCAATATTCACATTCAAATTGTTTGAATCAATGTAAAATTGATATTAAAATTGTTTGAATCAATTGTTTTTAAATTTTCGATACAGTCCTAAGCTTAGGTGTGTTATGTGAATCAATTTAAAATTTTAAACTCACATATTAATTAAATTTTAAAAACATCCTAAGCTTTGTTTTTAAATTGTTTTTAAATTTTGGGTACAATCTTGAGCATAATTCTTAAATTTTCAGCACAATTGTTTTTAAATTTTTAAAATAATCAATTGTAATCCTAAGCATTAGGCATCTAACTCCATATATAACCACGTTAATTGCATCCTTTGTTTGTATTCAATCGTGGTACTTGAAACATTACTTAAGCCTGCACAAATAAAACCATAATCACGTCACAAACACAAACTAACAGTATAACAATGGAGTATCAAGTTGCTGAAGATGGAGCAAACCCTCAACCATAGGAGGGGGTTAATATGAATAATTTCAACATAATTGGAAGAGTAATCACAGATAAAGAGTTCAGCTTTAATTCTATTAGAGCTGGATTAATGGGCATTTGGGGTCACCCTAAAGGTGTAGCCATTACAGAGGCAGGGAGGAACAAGGTACTAATCAGTTTTAGAGACCATGAGAAGGGGATGCAGGCCCTAGAAAGAGGTCCATGGAGCTTCAGAGGACAACTCATTAATCTAAGGCGGTGGACGGGCATTGAGCCTATAGATGCTATAGACCACAATTTTATGGAATTATGGATCCAGATGCATGGAGTTCCTCTTTCCCACATGTCCAGAACCACAGCAGAGGCCTTGGAAAGACAGTTTGGCAATGTGACAGATTCTGAGGATCCAGTGATTAACAATATGTTACATCGTCCTTTCCTAAGGGCTAAAGTCCTTACGGATATAACAAGGCCACTCCCTACAGGCACATGGCTGACCAGACTCAACCTGCCTAAGGTTTGGGTGAGCCTCAGATATGAAAGAATTCAGGATACCTATTGCCTAAGGTGTGGGATCATTGGTCACAGCAAAAAAGATTGCAACAAACCTGTGGCTAGAGCTGCTTGGAACGCCCTCAGGCCAAGGTACACTCTAGGTCTGGGAGTAAATAGACCACCTCAGATCCAGGAAATGGAGGCACCAGAAGCTCAGCTACAGATGGATTCCTGGGAGAATGAACTATTGCGTTACAACCTGGGACAAATGCAACAGCAAAATGAAAATTAGAATTCTGCAGCAGGTAGTGCAAGTAATAAGGCAAGTAAGGAGGGAACCAACGGGAATCAGACAGATAGTAACATCAACCTCCCAGATCAAAGAACGGACAATAAAGGCAAGACAATAGCCTTGAATCCAAATAACTCACCTCAAGTGGGAGATCAGATCCAGGAACAAGCTGTGGGGAGCATTAGCAAGATTCAACCCCTTCATGAATGCAATGAGGAACCTGCCAAAGAAGATCCAATGTCAAAGGAGTCCTACTTTGTGAACCAACAATCCTCTCACATACACAAAGGCAAGGAGGCAGTTCAATACAATATCAAAGAGCACATGTGCAACAAGCAGCAAGAGCAGCAAAGCAAAATTCCAGACAAGAAACAGGAAGGAAATACTAGCAGGCAATTAACTATAAGGGAACTTTTGCAGCAAGCTTTTAAAAATAAATGCCATGATTTTGTTAATCAAGTGTTTGCTGATATTTGGTCTTACAGGGAAAAACCTAAAATGCAGAAAACATGGGATCAAGAGGGGAGGAAGAGGATTCAACGCATACCTGTAACAGACCCATACACAGTGGAATTCCCAAAGGAAGATGAAGAAATGCAAGAATCTGATCCTGGTCAGCACGGCAAGGAGGAACAGGAGGATGAGCTAGCACAAAAGATCAACATCAGCCTGCCGATAAAGAGGACGAGAGAAGATGAGGGTCAGCTATTGATTGCAGGAGGTATAGAGAATGTTCCTAATATAATCAACTTGCAAATTGCACCAAAAAGAATGAAACAAGTGTTTGATGAAGACATAGTTGAGGAGGCGGGCCCATCCACGCCCCACCCACAGACATGAGTTTCTTGAGTTGGAACTATCGCGGGTTGGCCGCTCCTGCGACAGTAAGAGAGCTAATCACTACAAGAAAAACCCCATTTTGTTACGCTTTTAAAGCGTGCTGAAAAGGAGTGAAAAGTGCACCATTTGATTTTGGCCACGCTTTTTCACCATTCCGCACGCTTTTTGTTGGGTCACATCTGTCAGCGTGGCAGTTGCTCTATCGGTACACTTTTCAGCGTGGCCCTTGATCTTCATCTACCGCTACACTTAAAAGCGAGCCAAGAGGTGGATTCATAACGCTTCTTTACATGAGAATGGCTATGCTTTCAAACGTAGCTTTAAAGAACAATTGCCACGCTTTAACGAGCGTAGCTATAAAGAACTATGGCCACACTTTAAAGTGTCTATACTTACCAGTCAATTGCCACGTTTTAAAATGTTTCTGTTTTATGCATCTGTTGCCACGCTTTTCATGCGTGCTAATAAGGATACCTATAGAAAACAATAGCCACGCTTTTAAACGTTCTTTGTTATATATCTATTGCCACGTTTTCCGCGCGTGGCAATAGAGATTTTTTGCTTTGTTTTGGGACGCTTAAAGATTGAGGCTGCCACCTTTTTTAAAAACCTAGCTACATTTTCATGCCTGTTTAATCAATTTAAATTTAAGACAATATTATTAACTTAGAATTTTGGACAAACACAAAAAAAAAACTTAGAATTTCATGAACAAAATGTCAACCAAAAGTGTCTACAAAATGTATACATGCCATTCATGAGCAATTCCATCAAAGTGTGAGATTTGTAAAGACCCTCCTTTCATGGTCGTGAGATTTCCGCGCACTTTTGCTTAAAATTACCAAAACGCCCTGGTGGTCCGGTTTTCGGAAATCCTCGAAACTGATCTCTATAGATAAAGAATTTTATCCATGATGAGTAACAAGGGTAATAAAGAGTATTTTATTACCATTGCGGTAAATTTTACCTAATTTCTTTTAGCTGGTTTTACTGTTCGTTTTTACCGTCAGTAAAAATGGGTATGGTAAAAAATGATCGTTTTTAATGAAATTCTCGTCCGGTCATCATCAAATTTTTACCTAATCTTGGATACTCATATTTAAACTATATAATGTCTTGAAATGGATTAAATTACTTAGTTTCAATAATTATTTCTTTTATTGGACCGGAAGTGGTTTAGCCGGAAAATTTCACTAATTACCTTTATCTTTTTAATCTCCAAATTTTTTTTTTACTAAAGCTAGTAAATCTTCAGCCTAAAAACAATTCTAAATCATCTCAAGACACCTAAAAATGTTTAGCAAATTAAATTCAAGCCAAGTGTCTCAAGTCATGGTCATTATGGACAATGACTTATTGTTTGATCTTTTTACCTAAACCTATCAAACTTAACCACTTTTCTAGCATGATTTTAACCCAAGAAAATCTGAAATTGAGACAATCTTATTTTCAAAAATTCACCATGATGTTGTTCAAAATTTGAAAGTGAAATTTGAGGCTAAAATCCCCAAATTAGCCTTGAAAATTTTGGCCACTAAGGCCTATATTTACCAAGTTTTCAGCTGCATTTTCTTTACCATACTTTACACACTTAAACAATTGTTTATACACTCAAAGAACTTCAAAAAACTGCAGCCTAAAACCACAGCCCAACTTCAAGAAACCCAAGGAGATTTAAGCATGTTCTAAGGTGCAAAATCAATTCTAAATTCTCATTTCTTTTATCAACTTCTTTTCTTTTAAACTTGACACTTCTAATATCATTCTCATGATCATTTAAATTCTAAAAATATATTTCAGAAAAATTAATAAAAGTTACTAGCTCTTTTCTCTTCAAATTATCTCATGAAACTAAGAATTTTTACTAAAAGATACATAGTTTTTTCTACAAGAAATCCAAGCTTAAGTGAATTAAATTCTTCAAACTCTTCCATAGAGTTTTCAGCCAGCAAGGCCAGCTTGATGATGATGATTGTTTGATGTGTTTTAGGTGTTGTTGGTGAGGGTTCTACTTCTCAAGATCACATACAAAACCAAGGGCCAAAAGAGTAAGGGGTTAAGCTTAATTTAGAACCTTTGCTTGGTGTTTGCAAACCCTTGAGTGCTCTATGATGGACATGTTGGTTGATAATTAATCTTAAAGTGTTCTTGAGCATATTGATTGATTTTGGATGCTATAAATGTTGTATGGTTGTTCTAATTACTAATTGCTAAATTAAGTTAATAAGAAAGTAAGAAAGACTGGAGTCAAACTTAAGGTTCTAGTCCTGTCCGAAATTACTGTAACTTGATTATTTTACTGGCAGCAAATTACTCCACCAAACTGGGTCAAACTAATTTTATAAGATTATTTAAGATGTATAAAATATCCTGCTAAAATTTCAGAAATTTTTGACATCTAGTTTGAAAGTTATGAATTTTACAATTTAAGTGGTTTTTAACCTTACTGGTGCTGTCCGAAAATCTGACCAGCAGATTTTAAAATTTAGAACTCATAATTTATGAATAATTTTAATAATTGGCCAAAGAATTCAGTTCTAGGAACAAGTTAAGAACATCTCTGTAAATTTTCAGAGGTATATAATATTTATAGATTTTTATAAAAATCATTTACTAAAACTGGTTTCTGGAGGTTGTAGCGGTTTTGGCTGCAGCCTGGCTGAAATTTAAACAAGTGTTTCTG
>JASCZI010212587.1:0-18641 GCA_036250425.1 Stylosanthes scabra
ATTTCACCACACAATTTCAGCTGTGAGGTAATTCGGAACATAGCCGAGTTATAATCACTGATGGTTTTAAAATCTTGTAGACGCAGATGCGTCCACTCATAACGGGTACGAGGAAGTATAATCGTCTTCTGGTGATTATACCTATCATGAAGGTTCTGCCACAGATCTTCAGGATCTTTTAACGTCAGATATTCATTTTTCAGAGGTTCGTCAAGATGACAACGAATGAATATCATGGCTTTAGCGCGATCCTTCAGGGATGCGTCATTATTGGTCACAATGGTGTCTCCAAGACCCATTGAATTCAGATGGATTTCAACATCAAGTATCCATGATAGAAAATTATTACCAGATATATTTAGGGGTACAAATTCGAGACGAGAAAGATTAAACATGGTAAAAGATTAGTACCTTACTTCAAAGAAACTTAATTAGAGCTTCGTGCTTCGAAGCAAATTGATCAGAGCCTCGTGCTGATAACGTGTTATAGAATTAAAGCTGTAATAGAGAGAACAAGAGAAAAGCAAGAGAGAGAGCTAGAGAGAACAAGAATATGAAATTCTTATTGATTTCTGAATATGAAAAGCTTATGAAATCATAGCCCTATTTATAGTAAAAGATTTACTATTACATGAAAAGGAATGTACGGCTATGATTCATTTACTATGCAATATAATAACTTGATTAGGAATGGACAGCCATGATTTATTGGGTTACTATGCGGCATAGTGCCACATAGTGATTGGTGGCCGCAGCCCCAATCATTCACAACAGTTTTTACCAAAATATATTTATTAATATTTTTTCTCATAATATCTCCTAACTTAATAAATCAAAAATTAATTTGTCGTACATTAAAATTTATTTTAAAATTTACTATTAGTTAATAGATTATTTTTATATAATACAAAATTTAAACCTCTAACACTTATTTAAGCGTACAGACGGACGGTTTAACTAACTTGAACCAAGTTGGTTAATTATTAACATTAGTGTATCTTTTCGGTTTAGTTAACAAACATTCATGTATATGTTGAAACAAGATTCAAACCCGCGAGTGCTAAATGGAGTATCTTCATGTCAATCTGGTACCCATTCCCCACCACCACCATGCTTCTCTATTTGACATTAAAAAAATGAAAATATTATTATTTCAAATAGGTACGTAGATGGATGCTTGTTTCTTCTTTCTTATATTATTATTATTAATATTATTATTATTATTTGAAAACTCGGAACTGTTATATTCACATATAGTGCGCTGGGCCGACATCCAATGGTATGCTCAACTTTTAGTTTTGTGGGTCAAATTTTATTTTATTTTATTTTAAAGCATGGTTTGTCAACTTCTAAACCTGAAATTGCATGAAAAAGAGAAAAAGGTGGATAGAAGAAGAAAATATTATGTGATTATGTGAATATATGACCGGCTAACCAATGGATTATGTGATTATGTGAATATATGACCGGCTAACCAATGGTTATACAGCTGTACAACTTTGCATAATGAATCTTAATCACCTCACACTCACTGCTTAGTTGCCTATTTGACGTAAGCACACTCGTTTATTAAATGCCTCAAACTCTCAACTATGTTTTGTTTAACGTATATCATTTTCTAATATTCATGGTTTAGCATTTCGTGTATGTCCCTACCAAAAAAGTTAGTATTATTGTATGTATTTTATATGATTATCTATACTCAATGCTAAAATTTTAACATAATACTCATCACTTTAGTATTCAATTAGTTTTTAGGTTTATTTCTTCTTATTACATTTCATCAAACTATTACAAGTCTCACATCGATGAAGGATATGGTCTCTTAAAAGTATATATATAAAAGAGTATATAAGTGTGAGACATTCCTCACCCTATAATCTAGCTTTTGAGATTGAGTTTGGCCCACCTAATATCAATTCTAAGACAAACCGACTTGAATTGAACTAGTTAATTTATTTACCCATTTAAATAAGCGTCGACATTAAATATCATTTTATATATACAGAATTTATCTATTAATCAATCACAAATTCTTAAATGAATCAGTGAATCAGTGATTGATTATATGAATCTTCTCTTTTTCGGGTGCCTGTTCGTCATCAGTTTTGGTGTCTGCTGATTGCTGAAAGCATTGGCTTCTTCATTTTGTGGCTCTCCTAAATCTGCAACTGTAGCTGCATATAACAATAATAGTCCTATAATATATAGTATTATTATTGGAAGCGTTTCTAGTATATCCCGAAATCATGTGTTCTTGTATTTTTAGTCGTTGATTTTAATTATAAATTATATATATAATGAAGATCAACGCCTAAAAACATAGTAACACCGATGTTCCTCGGTGTATTTGAAACATTTCCATTATTATTATGATGTGTATGTATTATTGTTGCAATAACTAAAATAAAAACACCCCAATTGCATGTGTTCGTTTTTATTAGCTAGTTGCTCAATTGAATATTGAAAAAATAAAAATAAACAATATATAATAAGTGTAATTTGCAGAAATTCTAAATGAACAACGCTATACTGCATAACAACTTGAGGAATTAATATAATTTTTTATATTTATTTAAATAAAAAACCCTCTCAGAAGTGCACAAAAATAACCCAAGGGTAGTTGTGCAATACTATTACACTACAGTTCTGTTTGTTGGTGTTAGCTCAATGATTTAGATTTCAGATTGCTATGTATATATTTTTATTGAAAATGACATTTATTGGTCTTGGTTTCTTCTAAATCTTCTTCTCTAATTTCATTCAATAACAGTATTTTATATTATTATAATTAAATGTTCAAGTTCTGTGAGGACTGAGGACCAGTGATATTCCCCCCTTTTTTTTTATTTCAATTCTTAATCTTATGCAAGTTGCGGTTGTGGTTGTGTTTTGATAATATAGTCACATTTTTATTCTGTCCTTTTCTATTTGGTTCTAAACAGGGATCTTCCTTCTATTGGACACTTTTTTAAAAAAATTAATTAATTAATTAAAGAAAGAAAAACTCCAAATTTGTTTTGTTAATGGTTACAATATGAGAAAACATTTGCATTTAAATTTTTTTTTTTTCTTAGTGTATTTTCTAACTCAACATACATAGTGATTAGATGAATTGCTACATACACAAGACATGGTTCAAACTTTCAATACTTGTTTAAATAGATAATTGAACTGACTACTCCATCAATCCAAGTTGGATCATATTTAAATGTTTAAGTGGACGACTGAGCTAACTACCCAAGAGGCCAGGTTGGATCATATTTAAATGTTTAACAACCAAATAAATAAAACAATTAATAACAAAAACAATAATAATTTCTGACAAATCAATTCACTAATGTGATGAAAGAGTGAGTGAAGGGTTCCATATTTAAGAGCTTGAGCTTTGAAAGTTTTGCACAGTAGTAACTGCATTAGTTCTTCTGAATTGACCTGAGGCAATGAAATCAAAGAGAGGAAAACGCTCAGAGGTAAGTGATGTTGTAATAATAACATATAACTAAGCCTTTTATATATCTGTATATATATAACTTGCCTCTGAAGCTTACTATAAATATCTTCATTTCATTGAAGGGCTTTTGGCCTTCAATTGTGATGAAGAAATGGCTAAATATAAAGCCACAGGTATATGATTTTAGTGAAGATGAAGTGGATACTGAAACTGAAACTGAGAGTGAAGATGATGGTATGATATGATTTTGGTTTTGATATATTATTTTTCTTTTCTTTTTTCTCTACTTTGTTTGTAATTTTGACTTTCATGAATGCAGCTTGCTCTGTTAAAGATTCAAGACAACGTCTGTGTCATCATCACGAAGAAGATAATCCAAATAGAAGAACACAATCCAGATTCCCAAGTCAAACACCACCAGGTACTACTTAATTCCTGTGCAGTAATCCAGTTTCTTCAAAAGAGGTTTATGGAAAGAATATTAACTATTTTTGAAGTTGTGTTCTTGTGTTTTCTTTGCTGTTATGGACCAAATGCAATTGCTTGCTCTGGTTATTATCTTTCATGGCTTGCATAGCTTTAATTTGTTCTAACTTTTTGGTAGAAATATGCTGTTATTATCTGGAATCAAACTTGCCTAAGTGTGGAGCTGAAATATTCCTCTTCCAAAATAAAGGAACTTGGAACGTTTCAAAATGTCAAAGTCAAAGAAACTTTTTAATCAAACTAGTTGAATAATATTTTTTTATGAACTCAAATGAATTACTTACCTACTACCTTTGATGCCTGAAGAGTTCAGTGCTGTTTGTAATTCAGATGCATCTTTTAAGGCATACAAGCCGAAACATCGGAGAGGGAAATCCGAAACGCTGCGTGCACAATACATAAACACAAAGGAAGTGAGGTTTGGTCATTAATTATCTGGTTATGTAGCTTATTGTGTATTGAATTATGTAAATGAAATAACTTCTTAATAAAATTATTATTATTATTTTGCAGGATAACAGTTGGAACTTGGAATGTTGCTGGAAGACTTCCATCTATGGATCTTGAGATTGAAGACTGGCTTTGTACTGAAGAACCAGCAGATATCTACATCATTGGGTTTGTAACATTTAACTATGATCTAATCTGATTGTTCGCATAGATTTGTGTTACAAGTTTATTACATAGTTTCAATTACCTTTTTGATGATATATATAGTTCATAGAGTTTTGTTTCTGCACAGTATCTTTGTCTGATAAATCTTTTCATTGATTAGCACACAAAAGGTTCAATCATGCAAAAACTTCACCCTAGAATCCTTTAAATTTGTTCTTGCCAATAGATAAAAATCATCATCAGAACAGAATTCATGGTCCAAAATTACCAAACACCTATATCCTTGTTCAAAACTAAGCCTTGTTCTCTGTTTCAACAGTTTCCAGGAGGTGGTTCCATTAAATGCCGGAAATGTACTGGGAGCGGAGGACAATACACCGATCCGGAAATGGGAAGAAATCATTAGAAAAACATTAAACAAAACCTCCGAATGTGCAAGTGAAGACAAAAGCTTCAGTGGCCCTAATTCTCCTGTGTTAAGAACTACTTCTGCTCCTGATGTTCTAGCAGACTGTATTGACAATAATCCATTAGATATGATGGACGAAGCATACATCGGTGCCTTCGACAGTGATGATCTAGAACATGAGGAAGTGAACAACATACGTGGTATAGGGAAGAACTTACAGTTGAGAAGAGTATATGGTATTGATATGAAGACTACATTAGACTGGCCGGAACGTCCATTAGACTCAACTCCTATTGTTGATTCCGGTCCCAAGCTGCGAAGAGTGCTAAGCAGCTCTGAACTGAACTGGAAGGGTAATGCCTTGTTGTATGGTGGTGGGATGACACGGTCACACCATAGCTCCGGAAACTTGAATTTGTTCTGGAAAGAGCAGAAGGTGGTGCCTGAAGAAGTAGTAATTGATTCCATTGCACAAGTTTCTGACTTGTTATCTGATGAAGAAGATGATACTTTTTCTGAATTGCCAAATGACATGGATGATGACGGGCTAGGCACCATGAAATCGCGTCCTAAATATGTTCGGATCGTTAGCAAGCAGATGGTAGGGATCTATGTATCTGTCTGGGTGCAAAGGAAGCTAAGAAGGCACATTAATAACTTGAAAGTTTCTCCTGTTGGAGTTGGTCTTATGGGCTACATGGGAAACAAGGTAATTGCTTAGTGTTAACTAGGAATCACAAATGATTCCACCATGAATTATTGGTAAAGCTGAGTTTAGATGTCTTTACAAGGGTCTAATCTATTATGGAATTTCATGTCACCATCAATGCAAGAATCTATAAACTTGATAGTTAGTACAACAATGTGAATGGAACCTCCATGAATATGAAACCATGAAAACTCACCATATGATTATAGTATATGTGCATTTACAACATTGAACTTGCTTATTCTGACCTGGCTAGTGCTGATAACATTATTTCCAATGCAGGGATCAGTTTCAGTCAGTATGTCTCTCTTTCATTCGCGACTGTGTTTTGTTTGTTCCCATCTGACTTCTGGACAGAAAGATGGGGCAGAACAAAGAAGAAATGCAGATGTTAATGAAATTATACGACGCACATGCTTCTCGTCTATCCTCGATTCAGATCAACCCCAAACAATCCCATCTCATGAGTAAGCCTTATTTCATGCAGAAAGTTATCTGATACAGTCACTCTATGAGCTTCATATAAGAAAGAGGCTATAATAAAATGTATGAGAAACTAAAAGATTTTACGAATTGGATTGTATGATAAAGGAATCATATGCCTTAAGATTGTTATGTAATCTCAGCCAATATATATATATTTCTTATGCTATCAAACAGATTTAAGAAAGCTAAAGGTAGTGGTGATATGTGATATGTATATAGTTAAACATAATAGATTATCTGTTATTTCTGGTAGAGTTTTTATAATTTGACTAAATTAACATAAGTGGAAGCATAAATATGGTGAACTCATTGATGAGCTTCTCCTTTTCTAACAGTCAGATGTTCTGGTTCGGGGACCTAAATTATCGTATCAACATGTTGGATGCCGAGGTTCGAAAGCTTGTAGCTCTGAAGAAATGGGATGAACTGATGAATTATGATCAGGTGAGGATTTGATTTCCAAAATAGACTAGACTCTTGGTCTCTAATATGTTTTCTTAAATTTTATGAAAGAATCTTCTTCAGCTAAGCCTTTTTCCCACTAGGTGGGGTCCGCTACATGGATCGAAGACGTCATTGCGTCATGTCCATGCATTGAGATGCGACACAGTTTTACGTTGGCTGTCGCAGGCCTAACACAACCATACATGGTTCCAAAAACGTCATTGCGCCGTGGCCATGTATGGAATGCGACACTGTTTTACGTTGGTTGTCGCAGGCCAAACAACCCTCCTCGTTTATCCGGGCTTGGGACCGGCTATGTAAAACATAGGCCAAGTTAAATTTTATGAAAGAATCAATGCTTAGAAATATGGATGGTAGCTTCATCCATTAAGAGCTACATACCTAAATTAACCACTAATTTCCACACCTTATTTGCAGCTAAGCAATGAGTTACATAGTGGACATGTATTTGAAGGATGGAAAGAAGGGTTGATAAACTTCCCACCAACTTACAAGTATGAATTCAATTCTGATAAATATGTCGGCGAGAACCCGAAAGAAGGAGAAAAGAAGAGATCTCCAGCATGGTAAGTCAAAACCAGAATCTCAAACCTGTGAATCTTTAATTGGTACATGCATTAGCATTATGAATTTTTAATAACCATGTCACCAAAAATACTTGCAGAACATTAAATGGTTGTAAATGTAACAGAAATATGCACTAGAACACAAATACAAAGATAGAGAGAAAGAAAATTCATAAATTTTTGTCTTCCTGTATGTCCCTACTTCAGAGAAATACATAGGATACACAAATTTTATTCTTGTGATAAGGGCAAAGTAAGATGCATTTAGTGACTGTGGGGGTAACATTATGCAGGTGTGATCGTATATTGTGGCAAGGAAAAGGAATAAGGCAACTTGAATATAGGCGTGCAGAAAATAAGCTTTCAGATCATAGACCTGTTAGTTCGATCTTCTCTGTCGACGTTGAAGTATTCGACCAACGCAAGCTACAACGAGCCCTAAATTTCACAAGTGCTGCAGTCCATCCAGAGGTTTTCCTCCCTGATAATGATGACTTGCAGTATTACTAGATCTACACATCAAAGATGCATAAACACAATACATATATACACTGGTAAGTAAGTAAAATCAATCCTCCAAGGTGCACTTAAATTATTGACTGATTCACTGAAATTCTCTTTTGTTGAAAATCTTTTTGGTAAAAGTCAACACATGTTACCTGTGTGAATGACTTTGCTATCTTGCATGTTTGTTTATATTGCTGTAGGGTGCTAAAATGTTGGTTATCTTTGCTTTGAAGTCTTGTTGACAAGGAGAAACAACTGATGAGTGGTAACCTGTTTGTAAATTTAGCTTCACGATGTAACACAATCAAGGCTCATAATTCTCAAGTTTATGTGCAGCTGGGAAGCCTCTTTTTATGGGTCAGTCATTTTGAGAAATATGAACCTGAATCATTTCTGTTATCACATAGAAAGAAGATACAAACAACAGACAAATGTATATAGGCATACAATGGATTCATGTGTTGGATTCCCTTTTTTACCTTTTTAAATGTTTTCCTTTCTTTCTAGTAAACAACTACAGTGTTATCCAATTTTGATCTCATCAGTTTGTATGTCCAACAATAACAAATCTTCACTTTTGATTGAAGTTCCTGTCTCAATATGTAAAGATTAGAATAACAGAACATTGCTCTTAGCCAAGAACAGTGATGAGTGAAACACAAACAGCATAAGGCCAAGAGCACCATTACAATCTCAAGCAATGCTATTTAATGGTCTTGAAAATAAAGCTATGTAACAGTAGAGCATCTTGGTGAAGGCTATCATGCAAATCCACTACTACTTAATTTTAATATATGGGCTTTTGCTATTTTAACCAAAAGAGCTTTTGACAATTGCCGCCACCTGTGTGCTCGTGCCTTCTGAAAGACCATTTTGTCTTTCCAATTCAATTAAAAAATGATGAAGAAATGAAGAGTTTTCATAATGAGTGGTTAGATGACTATTATGTTAAGTATTTTATTTTGCTTTATTAATTTTTAAAGTAAAACTAGTGAATGCTCTTGTATGCATGTAAAGACCTCTTCACCGTAGAATTGTCCTATAACAATGACAACCAAATACTAAGCTATGCCCATGAGAGGCCAAGCGGTACCACAAGTATTAGCCTCTCCAAACTCATGATACAGATCCCAACTATTCAGTTTCATGCAACCCTCTCTAATAGCCAAAACCAACGCCCTGGCTGAATGCCAAGTAACATCATCATTTAAGCACATATTGACAGCAGCCATGGAATCTACTTCAATAGACAGATGGGAGATACCAAGGGAGATAGACAAGTTCAATCCCAAATGAACCCCAAAGTTCAGCAAATGTAACCGAACAAAAACCAAGATTGACACTAAAAAGCACGCTTGAAATCTTCCATTACAATCACGGATGATGTCTCCACAAGCAGCAGCTCCAATCTGTATTCAATTTAAAAAACGGAACCAAGAGGGGGTTTCCAGCAAATAGTTTTCTCTATAAAAGAGCCAACCTTCCTCCGAGCTTTAGAATATTCTAGGTGAGCCATGTAAAAATCCTTTGCCAGGTGAATAGACAGGAAATGAATCTTCCCTTTTCCCAAAGAAAAATCTTGATAAAAATCAATCTATTCCTTTTAAACCAGAAAGTGTGTCACAGTAGCAAAAAGGAGGGTCTAAGGAACCCCTTGGTAAGGAGATTGAGATCTCAAAGATTCTGAAGAGTTTCCACAAGCAGGACAACTACTGAACTACCATCAAGAGCCATATGCCGATGAAGACGAAGTTCATTGGTTAATAAGGCCTCGTTTGCAAACAACTAGCAAAAAGAGTGAATTCTTTGGGGCACTTCCAACCGATCTCCCCCAAAGCATTTTCAGGCAAATTGCAGAGAAGATTGGAATCCATCAACTCCCAAGAACAAAGAAATGCGGTTCCAATTCCAAGCACCATTGGATTGAAAATCACAAACTCTCCCAGCCAGGATATTTTGGAACCGCATGTTTTACAATAAAAATCACAAAGAAATCAGCAAGTTTCTAAATACCAGGAAATAGGAATCCAATGATCCCTCCAGAAATTTACATGAACATAGCCAATTCGCCAAATAAGATTGGATTCAAATTTTGGCCAGACTTGGGTAATGCCCTTCCACACATTAGAACAAATTTGGGGCTTTTTTATAACAGGGATAAGGTCATTTCCACACCCATAGCAAAACTCAAACCCACAAGGATTCAGGTTGATGTATAAGTTTCCAGGCCAATTTCGTCATGTTGCCATTTTTAGAGTTCTTGCTGATCAGAGTCCCAAACCACCCCAGCTCTTTGGAAGACAGCTCAAAAAGATGTGGTTTTCGGCAACATGGGCCACTTCCCCAAATGAAGTTCTTACATGTTATCAATGTGATAGGGAAGAACAAATAATTTAACCTTAATTTAAAAATTTGATTACGTTTCTTAATTCTTGTCATATACTTTGGATTAAATATTAATTTGTAATATGAAACTATAAAGACTAAAACAGTAATTTAATCTTAATTTTATATTTGATTATGTTTCTTAGTCTTATACTAGATTTCGTTTTCTTGATTAATATAAATAATCAACACAATAAGCACATGAGATCATATATCACAGATGAGAGGCCAAGAATTAAGCATAGCCAAAATCATGTGTGGCAGTGTATTTAGTAATTGTCAAACATACTCCTCTACTGATAATATCTAAAAGAATATGAAACCCAAAATAAGATTGGGATGTAAAGAGGGACCTGCAGAATGTTACAGATTTTTAGTTGGCTCTACATAGACAGTTGCAGAAGAATTGGCATCTGTGGTCATTGCAATTCATCATCCAAAACCAGGAGGCACATCAGGATCTTCATCACTACAATCAGACAGATGATTTTGCTCTGCAGGCCTCACAAAACCAGGAGGTGCATCGTTACTATCATTGTTCTCTCTGGGTGGTTCCGGTAACACTTGGGAATCTTCGACCTGCTCTGCAGCAGAGCCTTGCCTATGAGCTTGTGGCTTCCCTTGATCATGGTTTTCCTGATTGTTATTCACATGATTATGTAAGAGGGTGAATCCTGGTGGCTCATCAGGCTCATTCGCATGCAACATATCATTATCAATCTTCTCGGTGACCAAACCTGTTTCACCTTGTTGTCTATGAGTTGCCATGGCTACCGAATTTGAAACCAGAATTTCCTCTTCCCCCTTTGGATTCACCAGCTTGTCATACACAGATTGCACTGTCTCTGTAATTTCAGTTTTCATACCATCTTTTGATCTAATTATTTGCCACAAGCTGTCTGATATCTGACTCATTACTTTGTCACTGGTAACAAACAAACCATAGAGCAAAATAAATACACAATTAAAATTCAATACAATCAGAAAACTCAAGTAAGAGCTAAAAACTATGAAAAAGATGTTATTTTAACAGAATAACTGGGGATGGGGATTTACTTACCCAACTTCATGATATATGGCATCAGAAAGTTGTCTAGGTTTCTTATTCTCGGCTCCAGCAGCATTAAGAGCCGCTGATTGTTTCACAATTGAGGCAATATCTTGTCGCAGCTCTTCCTGTAACAATAAATTATGGGATTAACTGTTGCGGATAAACAAAATAATCATATATTACTGATAATTGGAAGATCAAAAATCAAATTAGGATTTTGAAACATGATGTAAAACCCTAAAATAAGAACATAAATCATACATTGTCCTTGAGCTTCCGAATGATCTTCAGTCGGAGCCTGTCGAAGTCTCCGTCATCCTTGAGCTTTGCTATCACATCTTCTTTGCCAACAGCTACTCCTCCACCACCGCCGCCACTGCCACTGCCACTGCCACTGCCACCACTACCTCCCATCACATCAACGCCAGTAACTCACTCCATCCTAAGTCTTCTTCCACAACCTGTGAAGTTCAAACTGGAATAATTTCCCATACACCACTTGTTTAATATTCTTATCATAAATCTATTCTTCTTAGTTTAGATTAAAAAGACGGTGCATGCTGAGCAATTAAAATTCAACAAATAATCATCTTTTAAAGTCAATCTTCATCCAATCCATCCTCTAATTAGCCTCTTTAGAAGATCAGAGTATATAATCAACTTAAAACAACATTCAATTTTGAAAAGAAAATTACAAAACTATTAAGAGAAAAAACCTTAACCAAATAGAAAGAACAAGTTGAAAAGCCAAGGGCATCAGTTCTCCAAGGTGAATAATTAAACATCAATGAAACGCATTCAGACGCAAATTACCCATTTGTTACATGAGATTCATCACATGCCCATCACAAGTTTCAAATCACTCGATTTCCATTTACAAAAATAGCTTCTATTAAAAAATAATTTGCAAATCAAGGATCAAGAAAAAACACAAAACACATTTGAGGGGAGAATAAGAGATAGAGAGGGAAGGAATGTAGCGATCAGAACCTGTCGGGATTCATTGGAACATCACACGAATGTCAGAGGATTGACAGACAATGAATGTTATCGTCACTTCGCTTTTCTTTAACCTCCAAGAAAACCCTAACACTGCACTATCCTACTAATGGAGGAAAATAAAATTAACCTTTTCTCAGTTAATAGAAAATCAACAATTAAATTTTAAAACGAAAATTAGCTAAGTGAGAACACTGAATTGAAATTTTTTTAAAAAATAAAAGGAATTTTCAGTGTTGAGCTCAGAACTTCTTAGAGGATTGGTGCCATCAACGACGATCTCAAAAAGAGGCCCGTCTCTGGCACAGTTATTTCTTCATCCTAGACTCAACACGTTCGGATCAATCAGCTAAATGCATGAACAACTGAGAATCAAAAGAATTCATTTAGCACAAAAAAGAACCGTGAATTGTTTAACTCAATCCTTAACCTTAACCCCAACTAAAGCACAAAAAAATGGAACAAAGCGAATAGGCAACCACAAATCACAAACATACATAGTTGCAAGGAAGATTCAGGTAACACAGAAATGCGTAGAAGTGTTGGTGACGAGTGAATTGAACAAACAAGGGGGAGATTTGGGGGTAATTTATAAATACGAAATTAGGGTTTTAGGCTTTATCTTCTCATGTTTTTGGTCATGGGGTTTTTTAGGCTTTTTTTTTTTGGTAAGAGACTTTTAGGCTTTTATTATTCTCCGCTGTTGAGTGTGTAATAAGACCATCGGCCCATCTTTTTGAGAGTCTGAGGAGGGAAGTGGGGAGACAAAATTATATATTTCAAGTTCACCAAAAAAATATATATATATTTGAAAGTTTTTAATTAGATTTTTATTCTATTTTTAATTTTTTAATTATTTATTGCTATATAAAATATTGGGGTGAACAAAATATTCTATAACAAAATTGAATATACAAACAATTAAGGATTAATACATTAGAGTATCTTTAATTTGGGAATAAAATATTTCTATTAATTTCACAAGAATCTAATTATAAAATTAAAAATGGTGTACAAATTAACTTGAAAACTTTTAAAATATATAGAAATAGCATGACAATTAAACGTTAGATAATTTAGTCTCTACTCAATTATGAAAGTATAAATACTTCATAGAATTAATGTTTCCATTTATCAGAGCACATATTCAGATATATTTTAGAGATTCTATTCTATTAATTTTTTTTAAAAAAAATGATGTAGTTAATGAAATGCTTAGCTATCTCCCTTCTCATGCATTCATGTAGGTGCTACGTACATACTACATAATATGCTCTTCATATCATGCACCATCCTTGATCTCTAATGCCACATCTCCTTTCATACATTTGTCACCATTTATTTTACATCTTTTAAGTATTTTCCCTCCTTCCTATCATTATCTTTTTTGTGGCATATTAGCAGGTTTTTTTTTTTTTTTTTTCAATTTGTAACTTGCACTTTACCGAAGAAGCACTTACATTTCGCTGAGTGTAGATGTGTCGGATATTTTTTGGACACACATGTTTTAAGTGTTTATTCTGTGTCTTTAAAAAATAAAAAATACCTTTTCAAAACACTTGACACTCCAAATTATTATTATGTGTCACGTCACGTGTTTAATTTTATTCTTAACTTATATCCTTAAATGAGTTTAAAAATAATATATATTATTAGTTTTTAAAACTAAAAATATCTTAAATACTTTATACAATTAAAATAAATATTAAAAATATTTAAAAATAACAATTTATGTATTAATATAAATAAAATATCAATATATTACTATGATTTTGTTAAAAATACATTATATTTTATACACTAATTCTAGGTGAACAAGGAGTTTTGTCAACTAAGTATTTAACTAAGCAAACTTGTCCACGTGCCACCATCTCCTTATTATAATGTCTTTTAACTATTTCAAACGCGCCAATTTTAGTTTTCTGTTTTCATTCCTCCCCTTCTTCTTAGCTTCGTTCTTCCTCTTCTAGTTTTCTGCATTTTTGTTAATTTCATCGTTTGATTCGAAGGATTCGTGATTTTTTATTTGAACGTTCTCTGCAACGTTCTTTTTCTGTATTGTTTCTCTGCGTCGTTCTCTGCATTTTTTACGTCAGGTATGTTCGATTTTGAATTCTTCAACGTTCTTAGATTTGATTTTCGTTTTCGTCTTGTTCTTCTGTAGTTAGATTTCGTTTTGATTTGCGTGATCTCATTGTCGTGGTTTTCTTCTTCGTTTTCTGTTGGTTAATTTGATCTCTGAATTTTGCGATTTACGTTGTTGTAGAATGGAAGCTTCTAGTTCAAATCCATCAGTGGAATTGGAATCGGATCCTTCATGTGAATCGGAGAATACAGAACAGGTTTTACATCTTTTTTCGAAACAATTTAGTGTTGCTTCGTTTTGTTGTTATTACATTATAAGTTTCTATTTTGTTTCTGTGTTGTATTTATTTCTGTGCATTTTGTGAGATTTTGATTTAACGTGTTGCTGTTGTTTTGCTATTACTTCTGTGCACTTTAGTTTTGATTTTGTTTAAGAATAGCAATTATTTTTATGCAGTTTTTAGTGTTAGTATGATTGTGAACATATATTATAGGTTTTTATTTTGTTTTTGTGTTGTACGTATTTATGTTCACTTTAGTTTCATATTTCTGTGCATTTTGTGAGATTTTGATTTAACGTGTTGCTATTGTTTTGCTATTGCTTCTGTGCACTTTAGTTTTGCTTTTGTTTAAGAATAGCAATTATTTCTATGCAGTTTTTAGTGTTCGTTTGATTGTGAACATATTTTTGTACAATTTAGATTTATATTTTTGTGCATTTTGTGAGATTTTAATTTAACGTGTTGCTGTTGTTTTGCTATTATTTCTATGCAATTTAGTAATATATTTCAGTTCTCTTTTGCATTTTTTAGGTGATGTTGATGACCAATACGTGCTAAAGGTCGGCATGCTTTTTGAATCGCTTGAGGAAGCTAGGAATTTTATAGGGATTATGCTAAATGGGCAGGATTCTCTACGAAAATAAGGAACACAAATAGGAGTAAGAAATCAAAAGAAATTTTAAACCAGCTTCTTTCATGTAATAGAGAGGGAAAAAGGAGGTCCGATGTACCAGTCTCGAAGAAGACAAATGCTATATCCACTACTAATTGTCCAGCGAGAGTGTATGTTCATCTATTGAAGATCATTGGATTTTGGGAGATATCAAAGGTGGTTTTGGGACATTAACACTCATGCTGTCCAAATCAAGCTGAAATGTTTCCTTAATACCGAGAGCTCAGCATGCATGTTTGCCGGACAATTGAGATTAACGATCAAGCCGGGATTCCACCAAGCAAGAGTTATCAATCCCTTGTAATGGCAGTCGACGAACATGACAAATTAAATTTCATAGAAAAAGATGTGAGGAACTTCATCACAAGACAGGTTCACAACGTTGCGGAAGAAGACGATGCAAGAGAGCTAGGGAAATACTTTCTCAAGATGAAGGAAAAGAATTAGAATTTTTTTTATGAGCTAGTTCTCAACGATGACAAGTCAATCAAGAATGCTTTTTGGTGCGATGCAACATATTTATTTCATTTTTTACGTTTTATGTGTTTGTTTTTTGGTCTTGGTTTTTGTTTTTATTTCTGTTCAATTTGGTTTCCATTTTGTGTACAATTTTGCTTATCATTTCTGTGCAGTTTTAGTTTTCATTTCTCTGCATTCTGCAAAATTTAATGTTTACTTCAACGATTTAGAGGTACGACCTTCCTCTTGCTTCTTTTGTCGGGGTCAATCATCACGGGCATTCTACTTTGCTGGGATGTGCTCTACTGAAGAATGAAGACACAAAATCATTCAAATGGCTATTTGGGTGTTGGTTTCGTTGCATGGGAGAGAATGCATCAAAAGGAATCATTACCGACCAATGTCCATCGGTGTCAGGCGCTATCGAAGCTTGTATGCCAACAACAATCCACATGTGGTGCATTTGGCACATAATGAAGAAGATCCCTCAAAATTGAACGGCTTCAAGGGACACATTGAGATTGAACAAGAGATGAGTGAAGTATTGTGGTTCTCTCGTTCAATATATATGTTTGAGACAAATTAGAAAGCTTTTATCACCAAGCACGATCTTGCTGGGAATAAGTGGCTCACAGGTAACACGTTTTTCATTACATAATTCGAATTGAATTCATATTTTTTAATTTTCATTTCTTGAATTATTTCTGTGCAGTTCAGAAATAGTATTTAGGTATTTCATATTTATTATTTCTGTGCAGAATTGTATTTAGGTGTCTTAGATTGATTATTTCAGAATTGTTTGTGAAGATAATACAAATTACTTTTTTATGTGCAGAACTCTATGAGGATCGTGATCTATGGGTCGCTATCTACTTGGATGGTCATTTTTGGGCTGGAATGAGAAGCACGCAACCGAGTGAGTTCTTCAAGAAGTTAATCACCTAAAAGAATTCTTTGATCCAACTGGTGAGGCAATACGACAATTGTCTTCGAAACAAAGAACAGAAAGAGAGGGAAGCTAATTGTGGAGATTTTAACAACAAAATACCTTGTGCAACAAATTCCTCTATAGAAGCTCAATTTGAAAATGTTTATACTCATGCAAAGTTCAAAGAAGTGCAAGAACAATTCAAAGGTAAGATTAATTGCACCTCAAAGTGGAAGCATTGCATTGAAGGCATCGCTACATACCAAGTACTAGAAGAGGTTTCAACCAAAATCTTCAACAGATATGAAGTCATATATAATTCAGTGACAGGGGAAGTCAATTGCGAGTGCCTTTTATTCGAATCAAGAGGAATTTTATGCTTGATAGAGCCATACAGTGGAAGCGGCACAAATATCCAATACTAGAACAATATTCAAGTAATACTAACACCCTATGGCAGCAGCAATCAAGGCAAGTAGATCAACCAAATCAACAACAAGAACACACAATGATTTTTAGCGTGGAAAACCTTCTCAAGGTGAGAAGTAAAAACCACGGGTCGTCCAGACCAATGAAATAGCTCCACTATAATCAAATATGAGGTACAAAAGAGTCACAAAATATAGCACAACTTGTGCATACAACTAACCAAAGCACCAAACAACAATGGTTACAAAATGAGAATGAAGAAGATGCAAAATACCCAAAACAAGGGCTGCTGTCCGTGGCCAATTTCTCCCTCCACAGAGCTCCAATCAAAATATCCACCGTTCAAAATGAAGAACCAGATGAGGCAATCATGTTATCCAAATTTAAAATCGATCCAATGGTGAACGAGTGAGAAAACGCAGATTGAAGTTTATGAAAATGGCTTCACCGTCTTCTTCTCTCAATGGTGGCTACTCTCTCTCTCACAAAACCCTCAAAAATCTGATGTGTGTCAAGTGAGTAGGTGTATTTGACACCCTAAAATGAGTTGGGCTTGGGCCTCACCTAAGAGAGAAACCCAACCTAACAAATCTCCCCCTTCTCGACTAGGTGGAGGCCATCGCCATCCCGGCGATCAAACAACATGTCTCAAGCTTTCCTCTTGGCAACACCTTTGTCATCATATCAGCACCATTATCATCAGTGTGAACTTTCTCAAATTCCAACAACTTGGAATTCAACACATCTCGTATCCAATGATACCTAACATCAATGTGCTTAGACCTTGCATGAAAAATGGAATTCTTAGCAAGGTGAATCGCACTTTGACTGTCACAAAACAACACATAATGGTCTTGCTTGAAACCAAGTTATCTAAAGAACTTTTTCATCCACAACAACTCTTTACAAGCTTCAGTTGCTGCAATAAACTCTGCCTCTGTGGTAGAAAGTGCAACGCACTTCTGTAGCCTCGACTGCCATGAAATAGCTCCCCCTGCAAACTTGACCAAATAACCTAAAGTAGACTTTCGAGAATCAACATCTCCTGCCATGTCTGCATCAGCAAAGTCAACTAGCAAAGGTTTCTCACCACCAAAACTCAAACTCAAGTTAGTTGTACCTTTGAGATATCTCAAAATCCATTTAACAGCATTCCAATGTTCTTTACCTGGATTTGAGAGAAAACGACTCACAATACCAATTGCACGAGCAATGTCTAGTCTAGTGCACACCATAGCATACATCAAGCTTCCAATAGCTGAGGCATATGGAACTTCATGCATTTCCCGTTTCTCCTTGTCAGTGGTTGGACACTGATTTGCACTCAACTTAAAATGAGGAGTAAGAGGACTAGCAACACATTTGGCATCATTCATGCCAAACCTTTGAAGTACCTTCTTTATGTATCTCTCTTGTTACAAATAAAGCTTTCGGGAGTTTCTATAACGAGCAATTGACATGCCCAAAATCTGCTTGGCAGGACTCAAGTCCTTCATATCAAAGAACTTGCTCAACTGTTTCTTTAACTCATTGATCCTAGAAATATCACTGCCAACAATCAACATATCATCCACATAAAGCAAAAGAATGATAAAATCATCATCAGAAAACTTTTTCACAAATACACAATGATCTGAAGTAGTCTTGTGGTAGC
>JASCZI010212588.1:1049-14408 GCA_036250425.1 Stylosanthes scabra
AAATTCAAATAAGTTTTAGTGTGTGTGTGAGAGAGATAAATTAATTTTGGTTCTTGACAAGATTATTACCTACAACCTAAGACTCTAAGAAGTCTTCTCGATGTTGTTCTTCGTTTGTTCATCGCTTTATCTTGTCGTTGTTGTTTTGCTTTCGGAATCGTTATTTGTTTTGCCTTCGAAATTGTTCCTCAAAGCCTTGAATGGTTTGTCATTCATCAAAACCTAAAAAAATCAACTTTGCATGCATATTGTAACATGATTTACACAATGGAGTATCCTCTGAAGCTATTCGATTGAGATTTTTTCCTTTCTCCTTAAGGGACAAAGCTAAGCAGTGGTTACAAGTACAACCTCAAGGAAGCATCATAACTTGGGATGATTTGGTTAACAAATTTCTGTCCAAATTCTTTCCACCTCAGAAGCTAGCTAAATTGAGGCATGACATTCAAGCTTATGCACAGAAGGATGGGGAAACTCTCTATGAAACTTGGGAGAGATACAAGGAGATGCTAAGAAAGTGTCCAAACAATGTCTTTCCAGAATGGTTACAAATCCAAACTTTCTATGATGGACTGACCTTACCTTCAAGAGCTCTAATAGATTCCTCAGCTGGAGGATCACTTCACACAAAAACTTCTAAAGAGGCACTTGATTTGATTGAATTGGTAGCTAACAATCAGTATCTATATTCCTCTCCCTCTGAAAGAAACAACATCAAAAGAAGAGCCACGGAAACTGAAACTATTCGAGTTCGCCGAATACCTTGGTTCTACGTTATTGTGTATGCCTAGGACATTAGGAATGGTGTTAATTCCACCCATTTGACCATTAGATAGAATGAGCTTTGTATCTTACGTGACAACCATTCATAACTGGGATTAGTGGGGATCATAGGGACACACTATACTTCAACTCAAGACCAAGCACCCTTTATCATCATTAGTTTTATCTATCTCTTTTTTTTTTTTTTTTGCTTTTGTTACCAACACCCTATCATTGCAACCCCGATTTTCACAACCATTCGCAAGCCACAATATTTCAATTCCTAGGGAGAATGACCCGAGTTTAATACTCGGTATTTTTTAATTGGTTGCAAGCTTTGTGACACCTTTCTTGTTGACTAACCTTGTCAATCTCACAACTAATTTGGATTCCTCTACAACGATACCCTATTTTTAAAATTAAGGAATTCCGAACCGATCGCGAGGGCGGCTGCAGGGCGTTCGTAAAATGGGGTCATTTTCAAACCGAAAATCTGGCATCCGAAAACAATTCTGCATACTCATCTGATTCTGATTGTGATATAATTTCTTCTTCTGATACAGGTACCTCCACCATGGGAGACCTTCCTAGAATTACTTTGAAACAAATGGGTGGAGCAAGTATGGCTCTGGAAAATTAGCCGATTCGATTTCCAGAGCTGAATGAGAATTTTGAACTGAAATCTGGTTTGATCAATTTGCTTCCGCGATTCCATGGAATGCCAGGTGAGGACCCGATAAAGCATCTAAAGGATTTTGATGTTATCTGTGCTACCACCCGAAGGACTAGGGGTGATGAGAACGTAGTGAAAGCCTTTGTTTTTGCCTTCTCTTTGGAGGGCAGAGCCAAAGACTGGTATCATACTCTGCCCGGGGAAGTGACTGCAGACTGGACAGTTTTTAAAAGAAGGTTCCTTGAAAAGTACTTCCCACCATCAAGAACCAATTCCATTAGAAAGGAGATTTCAGGGATTACCCAACTGCATAGGGAAACGCTATTTGAGTATTACGAGCATTTTAAGAAGCTATTGACCTCATGCCCTCATCATGCGATTTCTGACGTCCTTTTGATAAACTACTTCTTCGAGGGATTGACTGCGAATGACAAGTCCATAATTGATGCCTCCGCGGGAGGAGTTTTGATGAACAAAACCCCCGAAGAAGCTTGGGAGCTAATAGAGTCAGTGGTCGTTAACAATCAGCCCTTCAAGATAAGAGCCACATCAGCTGCCAAGGGAGTTATGAAGTTGCACCGTCTGAATCCACCACCCTTGCGAAGTCCTTGGTTGATATAGCTGTTATGTTGAAGGAGATTAAGGAAGGACAGCAAGTGACCCCAAAACTATTGACACAGCATACCAACACCCCTTAACAACTGCCGGTCAAGCATTGCGGCATATGCTCATGCAACTCCCACCATACAGATGAATGCCCTCAATTGCAAGAAGACAACACTGTTGTGACATCTCATAATTTCTATGAGAACCAGCAACCGCCACCTAACAACAGACAGTATTATACACAGCCTCAAGGGTGGCGTGACAACCAACAAAACCGATGGAACTCACCTCAACAACCACAACAAACCCAATTCCGCCAACCATACACATATAGCCAACCCCAAAACTTACAAAAGCCAAGATACCAACCACCTCATGCTAGACAAACCTACCCACTACCAAATGCTCCTCCACCCAACTATGAAGAAACCCTTCGAGCTTATCAGCAAGATAGTAGGGAAATGAGAGAAACTCAGAAAAGATTTGAGTCCCAACTTTTTCACATTACCGATTTGCTCCATAAATTCACCAACCAACCAACCATCAATCCACAATCTCAACCATCTACCTCAAGTCCTCTACCATCTCAACCTCTTTCGAACCCCAACAGAGGCATAAATATGGTCCACAATGAAGTAGTCCAAGAAGAAGAGGAAGAAGATGAGGAGGAAGAAGGAGAAGATGATTTGTTGTATGAACTATTGGCTGAATTAGCAAGTTCAGATGAATTCGATGATGAGGAGGAAGTTGAAGAGGAAGAAGTTGTTGAAAAGCAAGATGAGAAAGAGACATTCTTCATAGCCACTATTTTTGGTGGAGGTAAAAAGGTGGAGCATGAGATACCAATCAAGTGTGAGAATCCCGGTCCGTGTTTGGTTACTTTCAAGATCAGAGGAGTAGATATTCGGGAATGCTTGTGTGATCCCGGAGCTTGCGAAAGTATCATGCCTTTTGAACTATATGAAACCTTGTATTTGGGACCATTGAAGAAGTCCAAAGAAGTCTTCACAATAGTGGATGCTAGTATTGTGTCTGTGGTCGGAATTGCTGAGAATATTCTAGTTAAGGTGGGAGGATTGACAATCCCAGCGGATTTCCATATCATCATGCCTACTAAAGGGGATAAAGGAGGAAGACCCCAAGTCTTGTTAGGAAGACCATTTATGAAAACAACATGGTTCAAGCTCCAATATGATGATGATACATTTTCTTTCTCTGTGGGGAAAACCATTGAAACATTCCCTGTGACCCCTCCACCAACACCTCGGAAGAAGGGTGTACATCATTTTCATATATGTGAAGAAGGAGCTTGGAAAATCAGTGTCATGATGGAAGCTAGAGAAAAAGAGAAGGAATGTCGGAAGAAGGAGGGCAAGTCGGAAAAGGTTTGAGGATTACTCCCCCTCCTCTGAAGAAGAAGAAAAAGAAAGAAGATTTGAAGCCGGCAAAGAAAAAGAAGAAACATGAAGAAGTTAAGTCAAGGAAGAAGAAGAAGAAGCGCAAGGAAGATAAAGATGAGGAAAGGATAGCGTTGAAATGCTCAAGCTTGGGAAACTTGCTAGGCAAGCTAAAAAGAATCGGGAAGGCACTTCGCAACAATCAGAAAATGGATGCCCATTTGGTGAAGGATCAATCCAAATGGAAGTGAGGAAGCTACCACTCAACAATGTCCAACTTAAGGACGCTAAATAAAAGTGCTAGGTGGGAGACAACCCACCATGGAAAAGCTTTCCAATATTACCTCTTTTCTCGCATTTTGTACATAGGTGTTTTGTGAAAAAGATTGGTTCTCTCTTGATAGTTATTGGACATTAGGTGTACATAGTGTGGTTAAATCCAAAACCCTTTGAAAAATGGATGATAGGGACAAAGGAATAGAATTGTGCATGCTTAAGGCTTGGGTTTTGAAAATTTGTTACAAAAATTCAATTTTGTCTTATTAAGTTGCGTACGCAACTCCCCTGTCATCTCCCAAAAATTTGATTTTGTCCTAAAGTTGCGTACGCAACTCTCTATAGTTGCGTACGGAACTCTCTATTTTGAAAGGTACGTGAGCTCTCTGTCTTGAGTTGTATACGCACCTTCTCTAAGTTGCGTACGCAACTTCAGAAAAAAATTTCAAACAGAATGGCCCCTGTGCAGAGTTGCGTACGCAACTCTGTCCTATTCCCAAAGATGCGTACGCATCAATGGCCCAGAGGCCCATTATGCGTGTTTAAACATGCTGAAACTCGCATCCCTCTCATTCACTCTCACTTCTTACCATCTGAAACTCTACTTCTCTCTTCCTCAAACCCTAGCACACACTCCACATTATCATCATTCATCTTCATCATCGTCATTCATCATCATCATCTTCAAGTAAGTAACCATACACTCATCTCCCTTTCTCACTTTTTCTATTCCTTGTTCATATGTTCATAATGTACATAGGTTCTTAGTAGTGGTAGAATGGTTAGTAAACTATTATTAGAAGACCAAATGCATGCTTCTTAATGATCATTGATGCTCATTGGTTGATGATAATGACTTTGTGATTGTGAATTTAGGGTGAACACTTGGTCTATGCACAAAATCCATGCTTTGCAAAAACTGCATACCAAGTGTTCGATGAAATTCCCCAAAGCAAAATTCACCTCAATTTTGGTTCAATCCTTGCTTTGCAAGTTGCATTATGCTTTGATCCAATAATTAAATGATTTTAATACCAAAATTGAGGTGGATTGATGCATAGAAGTGCACTACATGGTTAGTATGCATGTTTAGTCATGTTTGTAATGGTTGTTATCATAGCTAGCAACACTAATTGTTTGGTGAATTGCTTTGACACTAGCTTTGATATCAATTGTATGATCGCTCACCATGAACTTAGTCATTATTCATCATCATAAATACCAACCCTTGTTGCATATATTGATTGAATTTAGTTGGCTTAAATAGCAACTTGAGATGTTGAATTCCATAGGTACTAGAGTTCTCTTGTATGAAAATTGCTACTTGAATGTTCTTAATCCCTTTGAATTTTTTTTATGACTCTAGTTCTTGCTTCAATTGCTTCACATCTCACCTTGCACGCTCTCATTCATTTGAACCCCTTGTTTTGCAAATGGCTAGCAAAGGAAAGGGTGTTGCAAGGCAACCATCCTCAAGGACTCGTGGCACATCTTCCCGCCGCCAAACCTCACAAGAAGCTGAGAGGTTTGAAACCCCAATTCATACAGAAAGGGGACAAATTCTTAGTGAGATGAAGGTGATGCACGAGCGTACCATCAATTTTCGTGGTAAACAAGACATGGTCAGGGAGCAAATTTTTTCAAGGGGGTGGCAGTTCATGTATGATCCGATAGTCCCTATCAATGAGTCACTGGTTCGTGAATTCTATGTAAACCGCGATCAGCAAAACCAGCCAAAGGTATATATAAGGGGAGAAAAATACCTTGCTACCTCAGGGATATTGAGAGAGTGCTGCATATTCCAAGGTTGCAAGGAAAGAGCGAGCATAGGGTGGTGAGTGAGAGGTACGAGGATAACAATTTGGATCTAGATGAGGTAATGCGAGTCATTGGCAAGGATGGGGCAGTGTGGCCAGAGATACCAGGCAGGATCAGCAAGAATATTTTGAACAAAGAGGCCTGGATGTGGATGAAGCTGCCTGTATGCAATATGATACCTACTAGGCATGAGACTACTTTAGGTGTGGATCACATTCTGCTGATTTATGCTTTGATGAAAGGGATGACAATATCTCTTCCTGTAGTCATGGCCACTACCATGAATGACAATCCCACCAAGTCTAAGAGGCAATTGCTACCATTTCCCATGTTCATTACCAAATGGGCCGAGGAAGCTGGGGTTCCTACATATCAGGGGGACAAAATTTTCAATGTCCCAAAAGCACAACAATTTTTCCCCTATGGCATATGGAAAAAGGGAAAAGAAGCAGATGAGGATCCCATTCCACCACCCATCCTTGCACCAGCTCCACCACCAGCAACTTGTACTGATATTCCTGCACCGTCCACCCACAATTCCCCACAGCCGTCAAGGAAAGAGCTTATAAAGGCCTTGAGGCATAATGAGCGCATCATGCGCAGGCATGAGCAACTGTTGCTCATGCTCCACCCTGGCACAGACATTTCTCAGCTGGAGCAGATCTCTTCCCCAGAAGTCTCCGAGCATTAGCAGCAGACCGCATGTGATCCAGAAGATGAGGATAGCTCTGATGAGGATGGTTCCGATAAGGATTCCTCTGAAGAGTAGTTGAGAAGATTTGGAACTACTTACTTCTGATTGCCGCCTAGCACTTGTGCACAGAGGACCGTGCACACTTTAAGTATGGGGGGTAGGGCCCTGTAGTTTGCACAAACAACTTGGTCTATTTTAATTTTAGTTGAACAATTTACATGCTTTCCTAGTTAGTTTTCATAACTGTTAGTTGACTGTTAGATGTTTGGTAGTTAGTAGATAGACTTTGCTGAGAATGGATGTTTTTGAAAAACAAAAACTATGTTTTTCCATTTTGATTATAAACATCCAATCAGTTTATTCTCTTATGGATGATGATTGCACTTCAAAACAGGATTTTAATTATACGCCCTTCTTTTTGGGACCCCATCAAAGTTTCTTTGAAAATCTTTTTGAAACTTGATCTTTACACCACCCGATTTGAAAAATTTCTAATCATAGAATAGAGTGAAAGAACACACAACATAGAGAGATTTGAGCCTTAACAAGGTGGTTCCACATCTTAAAAGAACCACCATTTTCTTCTTATGTGTTACTTCCTCTTCTATGATTGCAACTCATGAATTAATTGATTATATATGTTCATCATTGTTTATATTGTGTGTATTCATATGATTGAGGCCTTTGTTTTCAAAAGCTCACTTACCAAATGGCCTAAACCTTGAGAATCACCCTTGAAGCCAACTCTGAGCCTTAATACCCCTTTATTCAAATTTAGCTCATTACAAGCTTTGAAAGTGCAAAACCATGATTGTCCTTACTTGATCTTTGATTAATCTTGGATTTAGTGGTTAGGCATTTCTTTATGAGAGAAGAAAAGAAAGGGATCAGAATTAAGGAAGATAGCATATTGTGAGTGGGTGAAAATGGATTTTCCAATTGAAAAGAAGAAATATCTTAAGGCATTTGGGAAGTACATGTATGCATAAAACATATATGTCATAAGCATATCCACTCGCACAAGCTATTAAGAAAAGAGGAAGTGACAAGAAAATATGTTTGAAAAAAAATGAAAAGAAAAGAAAGAAAAGTCTTTTTGTCACTTTAAAGTAGCGAAACAGAAGCTATCGAATAAACAAGTGCATATGCCGTAATCATTCATTATAGGAAAAATGCATCACATGTTTCTTCAAATTGCATTGTGAGTCTTAAGATTAAGAAACATTGGGTTAGAGTGAAGAAAAGAGAGAGCTAGGTGCATCCTTTGTTAATCAAAGATTCGAGTTTTTAAGCTCACTTAGCCAAATATGAATTCCTACCTTCACCTTGGCCCCATTACAACCATGAAAAGCCTTCTTGACGATGCACACATATATACATTTGATGTTGATTGGTTAGATGAAGATTAATTTGTGAAAAGCAAGATTAGAAAGGAATTGAGAGTTTTTAACCCTAGACACTTGAGTGAATAGAGTGTATACACATCTGGTAAGGGTTCTTAAGCTCACTCCTATCATTAAGAACATTCCTTGTGGTGTAAGGCAAGTTTATATGCTTTTGAACTTAACTGTTTTTGGGGGTAGTATTTGCTGTAATACTTTTGCCCATACTCTTGCGTATGATTATGTAATCTCTCTTTGAATGTAATCTCATCCATAAGATTGATCCTTGTGTAGTTCTCCCCTTCATGAATCTCGAATTTGTTTTGAAAAGATAAAGAAATTCCATTCACCTCTTGGTTCTATTCACTTGAGCATAAGGACATGCTAATTTTTAAGTGTGGGGTATTTTGATGAATCCATATTTCATGATAAAATATGTGTTATATTTGATAGGTTTGTCGATCTAAATCCACATAATTGCTTGTGAATAGCCATGTTTATGAACCTTTGTTATATTTGTTCTAATTGAGGAATACATGCTAAATTAGCCTTGAATTGAGTAGAATTTATACAATTTCATCCCACTTGGTGCCTTGATATGTTTGCTAGTATATTTCAGGGCTTTAGGGATTGAAAAATGCATGGGAAAGGCTAAGGAAGGCATTGGAAGCAAAGGATTCATGAAGAGGAGCAAAAAGGGAGGATTCTGGATTTTGCAAATTGCTAGTGAAGTTGCTAGCGAGGTTGCGCACGCAATAATGGAACAGAGAGCGGTTTTGATTCTGTCCAGACTAAGTTGCGTACGCGCACGCAACTTCCTCCCCTGCAGCCTTCTTTGAGCTTTCTGAAATAGAGTTGCGTACGCAACTTTACGCTGCTGCAACAAATTAAATGAAGCCAGGAATTTCACATTTTCGGGCCAAGGCCTAGCCTCTTTGAAGCCCAATTCGACCTATATGGGGGGAGAACAGTTGAAGCACAAGGCATACACACACCATACTCTCACAATAGATTCAACATTAGGATCAATTGTAGTTTTTAGATAGTTTAGAGAGTTTTTGGGAGTGTTTTTCATACCTCTCATTTTCTCTCTTAGGTTCTTTATTTTCTTCTTCCATTTTCAGCCATCACTAGCCAAACTCTTAGTTGATTGTAGTGTTTAATTGCTTGTTAACTGATACTCTTGCTTAATTAATATAATCTGTACTTGTTCTTTCCATTTCTTCATCTATTTCTCTATTCTTGCTTTTATGTTCTTGTTCATATGTTGCTGGAATTTATTTCTTGTTATGACTCATTGCCATTTACTTGCTTTACTAGTGATAATTGTTGATTCTCTTGCTCTTTTAATTCATTGATCATCTTTATTTGCTCATTTCCATAGTTATTCATCATATCTCTTTACTATGCCCACCAAGTGTTTGATATTTTGTTTCTCATAGGGAGTAGTGTTCTTGTGCTTTGGTCATGGGTTGAAGTGTGGATGATATTAGCCATTAATCCCTAAGGAAAAGAATGGGTTAAGGCCGGGGTTAAAACTGATCCGTTAACGCTATGCCCCTGCTAATAACAGGAGAACCTTAACGACGCAAACTTGATGGGTTATTCGAGTTTGTCGAATACCTTGGTTCTACGTTATTGTGTATGCCTAGGACATTCGGAACGGGGTTAATTCCACCCATTCGACCATTAGACAGAATGGGCTTTGTGTCTTACGTGACAACCATTCATAACTGGGATTAGTGGTGATCATAGGGAGACATTATACTTCAACTCAAGACCAAGCACCCCTTATCATCATCAGTTTTATCTATCTCTTTTTTTTTTTTTTTTTGCTTTTGTTACCAACACCCAATCATTGCAACTCCCATTTTCACAACCATTCGCAAGCCACAATATTTCAATTCCTAGGGAGAACGACCCGAGTTTAGTACTCAGTATTTTTTAATTGGTTGCAAGCTTTGTGACACCTTTCTTGTTGACTAACCCCGTTGTCAATCTCACAGTTGGTTTGGATTCATCTACAGCGATACCCTATTTTGAAAATTAAGGAATTCCGAACCGGTCGCGAGGGCGGCCGCGGGGCGTTTGTCAGCCACCTTTAGAGTTAATGGGAATCGAGTGAAGCTTTATCATGAGCCATGCAATAGAGAATTAGATGTCATTTTGCTCCAAAGCACGGCCGAAGATTTTGGGTAAAAGCCAATATATCAGAGAAGGTCCAACTTAAGGACGGTAAATAAAAGTGCTAGGTGGGAGACAACCCACCATGGTAATACTGTTTTAACCCTATTTATTATCTAATTATTTCATATTGATTAATTGCACATCAATTTCTAAAAAGCATGATTATGTAAAAAAAAAAAATAACAAAAGTGGGGGCAAATGCGTACGCACATATATTTAGTCATGCGTACGCACCCCGATCGCACCCTCATTACCACGCCGCTTTACACACTAATGCGTACGCACGAAGGAAGCTGTGCGTATGCATCCGAGGTTCTGCGGCGCCTCACTTAGGGCCTCCAGCGCCTATAAAAAGGGGCTCCTACCCCCTTTTTCACACACACACTCTCATTTTCTCAAAATCTCTTCTCTCTATATAAAACTCTAGCTTGAGGTTTTCTCAGAGATCAACTACTCGTTTTGTTTTCTGCCCCAAGCAAGTAAGTATTTTCTTTTATCTTTCTCTTTCTAGATAATAAAATAGTTAGTTACATAGGTGGTTAAGATAGAACATAGCGAACCTAGTTAGCATATTTAGAACGTAGTTAGCTTATATCCTGTCAGATTATAGGATTAGAGGACCCTTTCTATAATAACTTATTTTGATTAGCCATGCTTAGGGAACTTAGCATTTTGTCCATAACTGAATAGATCTCTTTATATGCTCTGATTTTCCTCTGTCTTTTATATTTATAATATGCTGATATTTGATTGCTGATATAAAATAGCATGTTCTCTACCACCTTTTCTGTCATATCTTGCTCAAGCTAAATACGCAATGTTGGTTTATACATTGCAGTGGTGACGACAAAGTATGTCGACTCTCACCCAAACATCGCCCTTAGGACTCGTAGGGGTAGAGCTGCAGCACAAGCCGAGGCTGAAAGGGAGGCAACTCCTTTCAATGAGCTTGTGTTCGACAGCCGCGAGCATTATGAGCGGTCTAAGAAGATGCTCAGCAGAGATATTTTGCATGAGAGGTGCATCAATTTCCAAGGCCAGCCGGATTTCATGGAGGAAAGGCTGGGGGGAACTCGGATGAATGTTTATGTATAACGACTTGCAGCCTATCAATCTTACTTTGGTTAGGGAATTTTATTCCAACTTCTCTTCTGCCAATCAAAGCACAGTTTTTCTGTGTGGCAAGGAGATCCCCATCACAGAAGATGCGCTCAACTCATTCCTTCCAGTCTCCACACCACCTCCTTCTAAAGAGGAGGATGCTTATGAGCAAAATTTGGTGCGAAAAAATACAGGAATGCTTAATATGGACCTTGTCTTAGCAACCATTGCTTTGCCCGGAATGCGGTGGGACTCCTATAAACCCAAGTCTGGGAGAGTCGACAATGCTATACTCACTCCGCTGGCACGAGGGTGGCAAAAAATGATTGTTAGCAATGTGCAACATCATAAATGGTATAAGCATGGCAATACTTATTTTTACACTTATGAACGGCGGGCAAATCCACCTTGGCCACATCATAAATAATTCCATGTATCATGCTTCAACAGGTGCAAGTGATCAACGGTTACCTTTCTCGGTTTTGATCTCAAGGATGGCAGCTGAAAATGAGGTCCCCACATTTCCTGAGGATCAGTACATCTTCATTGAGGGTAAGGACATGTTTTGCTCATTTGGTGATTGGCAGGGCGAGAAGAAGAAAGCTCGGAAGGGTGACATTCCGCAGCCACCTCGAGCACCCATTCCACCTCCTATCAGTCAAACCCAGACTCTTCTGCTACAGAGGAACCCCCTTCATCTTCATCTTGCAGAAACCTCCTGCAAAATATTCTCAAGAAGCTCCGCCGACGGAAAAAAGTTCTTAGGAACACCCGGTACATGATCCGCACTACAAACCCAGGTGTCGAATTCCCAGATCTTATTTCTGTCACGTCATTTGACTCCACTGATGATGACAACGCTTAAATCTTAGGCATGGAGTACCACGCCAATCTTAAGAGCGGGAAGAAGGGAAGGGGTTGTTAAGAAAAATCGTTTTGGGTCCATCTTATCTTTCTTTATGAACAATTTGCTAACTTTATATTTTGAATATTTGCTTCTATGACCGACAATGGTTTGTTTGATAATTCTGTAGAACTCTTTATTATTCAACTCTCTTTGCTATGCTATTAAATATTAGGATTTCTAAAACTGTTGCTTTCTTTTTGGGGACCCCACCCATTCAAAATTTTTTAAAATTCTTTCTGAAATTGATTTTTACACTTCATAAAAAAAAGTATCCAATCATAGATGAAAGGAAAGAACACACAAACCTAGAGAGCTTTTGAGCCTAACATTGTGGTTCTTTGAACCACTTATTTCCTTTCATGTGTGTTAATTCCTCTCCTATGATTGTGATTTTTGACTTGCCTAATTCTCTATGTCTATTGTTGCATGTACTTTGTGTATTCATATGATTAAGGCCTTCTTTGTGTTTAGCCCACAAGCCAAATAAGCCTTACCCTTTGCAGTTATCCCTTGCACCCAATTTTGAGCCTTGAAACCCTTTTGTTCTGAATTGAGCACATTACAAGCCTCAAAAGTGAAAAACCATGACTCTACCCTACTTGATCTCTGATTAATCTAGGATTTAGTGGTTGTTTACTTTTTGAGAGAAGAAAAGGGAGAGATCAAGAAGAAAATTTCTTGAGTGGATAAAAAGGGGAGAACTTTAGAAAGAAATACCAAAGGTATTTGGGGGCACATGTTTGCATGGAAACAAAATAGGGCACTTGCACAAAAATAAAAGAAAAAAATAAGGATGACAAGGAAAAGAAAATACAAGAAGAATGATTTCAGAAGAGAACCTTGTCATTCCAAGTAGCAAAGCTACAGAAAGTAGAAATAAGTGCATCTGCTAAAAGAGAAATGCATATCATGTAGCACTATGGGCTTGGGGAAAAGAGTGAAGAACATATGGGTAGGTGCATCTTGGACTAATCAAAGTATTCAAGTTTAGCTCACCTTACCAAATAATACTTCTGAACCTTCACCTTAGCCCCGTTACAACCCTCGAAAGACCTTTTGATGATTACACAGGTATATACAACCATATTGATTGATGAGATGAAGGGCAAGTCAAGAAAAGCAGGAATTGGATAGGAATCGAGAACCCTTTCTGACCCGATACACTAGAGTGATTGAGCGAAAACACAACCGGGTAAGGTTCTTGCTCCTCGATTCTGTGGTCTGTGATTTGTTAGGCTGTGTAAATCAATTACCTTTCTATGAGCTTAATTGTTTTGTGGGGTTAGCATTTGCTGTAATGCTCTTTGCCCGTTCCTTTGCACAGTTTTGATTTCCTTCTATTTCCGCAGATTTATTCTCGTCATAGCCTTGGTGTAATTTCCTCTATATTTGATTTAATTGGGCATGAGGACATGCCAATGTTTAAGTGGGGGAGGTTGATAAACACCATTTCGATGGATTATTTCATATCATAAATTGACTAATTATCGACCTCTTGCCACTTAAATGCTAGCAGAATAGGCATGTTTGCGTTTAATCGTTCCTTAGGGCTGTAA
>JASCZI010212589.1:2835-14656 GCA_036250425.1 Stylosanthes scabra
CCTTAATCAATTTTGCCTTTAATATAATCTGAAAATTATACAAGTATCATCAATTATTTATTTTGCTACTTTTACTAGAAGTAATAAGTAAAATTATATATTTTTACTTATTTTTATGAATATAAAACCATTATTTAACATAAAAGATGGGTAAAATACAAGCAAAACTAAACAAGAAAGCAAAGGAAATATTTTTGTGTGATCGACACTATTAACATCCCATTACAAAGATCACGAAACTCAGGGAGGCACTTAAGCCGACAGATACTAACTATAAAAAAAAATAAAACATACATTTTTTTTTATGATTCCCTTAAAATGCTTTAAATTTTCAACTTAAAAGTTGCAAATAATAAAGATTTAATTAAGACCACTTAATTGTACAATCAAATAATAAGAGAATAGAAATATCAATATGTGTATGTGTATCACTCTATTCTCTCATGCTTATATGCTAAGCTTAATAAGAAACAATAATCATAAAACTTTAATTAAATCATTTCATGTAAATAATCATGTGAGTTTTATCTAGAGAAAGATCAATAGGACGTTGTAAGCTTGTAATGTTAGGCTAAGGGTCAAATGGGTAAGATATTGAAAGGTTTTAGGCTCATTGTATTACCCTTAACTTGAGGAACCATTATTCTCAAAACATTCTCCTGATAATACCCCCAATTTTGTTGGTTCATTATTTTTTTTGTTTGCATTTTGACCTTTGGTCATTTCTCCTTCCTTTAAAAAATTATGAACCCTTTTTTTTTTTAATTTCAATTTTTGAATTTTCATGAAAAGCATGATATTTCTTTTTTTTTTTAAGGTATTATCCTATTCAAATGAATTTGAGAATTAAGGCTTAAGGATAATTATAGGTTCAAAAAATGGTCATGAAAAGAAAGAGATATTGGCTAATTATGCGGGTTCAATAAGAAAATTAGGCTTTTAGGCTCAAAGTGGGTGACAAAGGATTAATGTTTAATAAGTAGGTTTTGAAAGTTCAATTGTAAGGTTCCATGAAAGATGACCTAAATCATTTCTTAAACTAGATTGAATTCACAATTTAATTAAAAGAATTTAATTAAAATTAGAGATATGTTTTAAATTAAACAAAGCATTAAAGCTAACACTCATCAACGGTATATATCTCTCAATCTGAGTGTATAATTTCTATTTCAAATTATTTTAGTGTACAAGAAAGTTTTCGAAATTTTAAATTCTTATTTTAAGCAACTAAAAAATTAGAATTTAAGCATTTTTAAGTTCAATCATTTATTTTTTTTTTAAAGACAATTCTCACCCCAACTTTAAATCATGCATTGTCCTTAATGCATATAAAATATAACACACTATTTTTTTTTTACTCTTTTTTTTACTTTTTTTTTTTGGTAATGAAACTACTATTAGTAAAAGAAATATAAAATAAAATAAAATAAAATAAAAGATATTATCATGGTGGGTTGTCTCCCACCGAACACTTTTATTTTATGTCCTTAAATTGGACACTCCTTAGCTATACCGGGATCCCAAATTCTAATTCTTTCTTTGCACTTTCTTACATTAACATTATAATATAAATTCATGAGAGTAGAATGAATGATGTTAGCAAATATAAATTGAGCTACTTCAAGAATTATAACAATAATATTACAAATGCATATCTTGTGCGTAGAATGAAGAAAACTAATGCTTGATTTATTTTCATGAATTTCTTTTGGACAAATAAAATCAATATGAATAATTGAATTATCTATTTGAGCAATAGATATTGAGTTGTCCAAATCGGCTTGCTCAGAAACAAAGTTATCAGGCATAGTTGACTTCTCTTGTGAAAGACTAGCTCTTACCTTACTTATCTTCTCATTAGGTATCATTGCGACTTCATTATCCTGCACCTTGTTCATTAATTTTTCATAAAAAGGGCAAGCATATGAATGCATGCTACTTGAACACATTTCACATAAATCTGGAGATGTAAAATTTTCAGGTACAAATAATGGACATGAACATGTTGGATGTTTAGGATCTAAACATATATCACAACACGGAAAAATGATTGGACATGTATCAATTTTATGAGCAACACTTCCACATATTATACACATGGGACAATCATTTTGATCATGTTTAAGATTTCCACAATTTTGACAACAAAAAATAATTGGACACCTATTTATTTTATGTTCAACACTTCCACAAATAACACAAATAGGACAATTATTTTTTTGGTGTTCAACTTTTTCACAAATTTCACATCCGAAAATAATTAGACAAACATTTGTTTGATGTGCAAGACTTCCACATATACCACAAATTAAATCTTCAAATGAACACAAATATATGGGATGCGAAGAATCAGAACATATATCACATGGAGAAAAAATCATTTGAAAGAAAATTAAAAATTATTTACAAATCAAAATACTTTAACTAAATCAAAATTTAAAATAATGATAATAATAAATTTACCTTTTACAAAATCCTACAAAATAAAAAAAATGTTAATAAAGATAATAATAATAAAACTATCAAAATAAATTAAATTAATATTTATAAATAAAAAACAACCGGCTAGTAAATAACATTTATACTCTTACAAACCCAACAACAATAATAATAATAATAATAATAATAATAATAATAATAATAATAATTACAACTTACACCACACGGTGACCTTTGATACTAAAATATATTATATAAGGTTAAAGTACTATGGGCCTTAGGCCCGTTAATCATAAAAGATAATAATAATAATAAAGCAAATGCTAATAACAATAATAATACTAACACTAACGTCCAAAGAAAAAAATATTATAATAATAATTAATAACAAAAGTTAGAAAAGTGAGATTAGGTTAGAGAAATAAGAGCAGAGACACAAGAGTGCGCCGTTCTCAACACAGCCAGAAAAATTAAAGAAAAAGGAAAAGAAAGTGTTGGTAAAGTGTTGGTTGAAAACTTGTGGGAGAGAGAATTAGCACGACCAAAAAAGTAGATCACCAGTGAGGTCGAAGAAGAAGATTGCTGGTGATAGAAGGATGAAGACACTATTTGCTGCTTGAAGTTGTTGGTGTCAAGGAAAAACAGAGAAGAAAAACTTCTTCCGGCAGGTAGCAAATTGGTTGCACCGCTTTAGACAGCAGCGGTGCTGGTGAGCTTTTTCAGCGATGCTATTGGAAGCGGGGTTGATGTGAAGGTGATTTTTTTTTTTTTTTGAGAAATTTATTTTATATATATTTTAAAAGAAATAAAAATAGAAAAGGAAAAAATAATTATAAAAATTTATTTAATATTAAGAAAAAAATTATAGAAAACTTTTTTTTTTTTAATTTGCTTTAATCTGCTTTAAACAAAAAAAAAAATTATAATCTGCTTTGTTTTAGGGTGTAGGTTTGAATTGAGAGAGGGCTTGATGGTGGTTGGTGATTTATGGCGAACTCTAAGTGGCAGTGGCAGGTGTCTTCAGGTTTGGTTTAATTTGGTGTCTGGATTGTATGGGTTGGATGTTGATGATGTTGTTGACTGGATTAGTTTGGTTTACGGCTCTGTTTAGTTTATTGTGGTGAATTTTAGATTGGCTTAGATGTTTATGTATGGACTGAATGGCTTATGGCTCATGACTGTGGTTATTGGAATTGGTCTTTGAATGCTCTGTGTTTATTATGGATGTTGCTGGTGGTTTGGTTTGAATGCGATCATGTTTGGTGTGGTTGGTTGTTGGTTGCTGGTTTGTGTTTTGCAGATTTTTTTAACGCAAAATAGTAATATATATATACAACACTACCTATTAAATAAAGTACACTACACAATTTCAAATTAGTAGTAAATTTAGTTTGTTTCAATATTAACAATTCCCCGCAAACGGCGCCAAAAACTTGACGTGGGCTAGATGCATGCACTTTTTAGCAAGTGCACAAGTCGTTCAAGTAATAAAGTGATAGAGTAGAGTATCATTCCCACGAGGAATTGTTAATTACTGAAATAACTAAATTAAACTTCTATTTGGATAATTAAAAGCTATTAGAATATAAAATGATAAACAAATTCAGAATTAAATATTGAAATAAGTACTAGGACAAATGATTTCACCTCATTATAGAATTGAATATTTATAATCATGTCATTCTTCTTTGTTATGATATCAAATTGGTTAAGTTTTCTAATCTAGCTTCAAGCCTTTCTCAAGGTCAAGAAACTCTCTTAACTCATATAGATGCACTAATCTCTTAGCTACAACTTATGTGAGTTAAGGATTATGGTTTTGTTAAACTTGTGTAGCAACCACATAAATCGCGTTTGTCTATCTCTAGTTTTCGCTCAATTTATGGTATTTATAATTAGAAGCATCATTTACAACTTTTTTCTCAAGTGCATTGTAAATCAACAAATCATTTAAATGGTGATCAAGCATCTAAAAGAATTAAGTTTGATTATACATACATATGATTCATAAAAAAATATAATTGAATGACAATGATTAATAATTATCCATTTCAAATAAAGGGCTACATCATTGTCCTGGCTAAGATAATTAGCTCATAATAACACAAATAAAACAGAAAATATAATTAAAGGATGAGAGAAAAATGTACATTGAAGATTGATGTTGAATTGTTGATTTCAAGTGCTGATCTTCTCTAACTACCTTTCTCTAAATGTATTTATGTTTTATGTATGAAAATTGATGACAATGAGTCTCAAATTCTATGCAACATGGGATATCTTCAGCTCTTAAATGATTATCCTTTTATAGAGTAAGGAATGCATCATTTTCCACACTTAATATGCATGCATTTTGACAAAATTAGATTTTAATTGCTGGAAATCTTTGAATTTCTGAATTCTTCATCCAAATTCTTCTTTGGCAACTTGTTTGAAAGACTTTCATGACATTTGCAGCTGGGTTGTTGTAAAACCATGTGCATTTTGTTGAGTTGTCATTTGAATTTCAGCTTTCTTAATCAATTTTGCCTTTAATGTAATTTGAAAATTATACAAATATCATCAATTATTTATTTTACTACTTTTACTAGAAGTAATAAGTAAAATTATATGTTTTTACTTATTTTTATGAATATAAAACCATTATTTAACATAAAAGATAGGTAAAATAACTCTTATTAGAGAGTTATCCGAAGGTAAGGAGAAAGCGCAACCAGAAGGCATCGAAAGAGATTCTCATGCATCCTCCTTCGATACTCATACTGAGATCGGGCCTCAATCAACCACCGCAGAGAAAACACAACCTCCTCCAAAACCAGACTCCCCTCATGAATCTGGTGATTTTCTATTAGATATAGAAAATCTTGTGGCTGAGCTTCACAAAGCCACTTTTGAGACCGTGGTCGAAAAAACGGGGCATTCAAACTCGTTAAACAAATCTGTTCAGCAAGAGGTCAACAGGACTATTGAAGAAGAACCCATTATGGATCGACCTCTCACTCCTGCTAATCAATATAGCATAAGTGCTGAAGTTCTAAATGCTCTTTGCTGGCTCATCGATCTTCGCAATGCGCCCATCGAACAAGATGTGGATCATGAAGTAGTGTAACAAAAAGCGGAGCTTGTCACTGCACATTTCCGCAAGCATTACGTTCCTGAGGAAGCAGCCCCTGTCGAAGGGGTTCCTCTCTTGGTAAAGAACCTCGTCAACACAGCCTCAAATTTAACGAAATGTCAAAATCGGGTGGCTGACTTAGGTAAGTACCAGAAACTGCTCGATAAAACAACTTCTGATTATGACAAAGTCAAATCTCAGCTTAGTATCGAAGTTGATTCTGCAAATGACAAGCTTTTGGGTCTCAATCAGCAAAAGCTGAAACTAGAAAAAGAGTTAGCCTCTATCCAGCGCCAAATCAAAGAGGTGGAAGACCAAAAAGAGAAATTAGAGGGACCTCTTAATCGCTCCAAACAAGGTCTCAAGAAGATCGATGACAAGCTCACATCGATTGTTGATCAGAAGAAAACCACACAGGAACAACTATCTGATCTAAAGCAAGTAGAAAAAGACGAGCTCGATTTGCATGAGAAGTTCTTAGAAACTCAGAAGTCGACGCGAATGGCTCTTGAGGACATCCTTCATGAGTATACTAGTTAGCTGATGTACGAAATCCTTTTCAAACAAGAACCCGCGACACTCCCACAAGTGAACCGGATCAAGTAGTACCACAAAAGAGTGGGATATCATTCCCAACGAGGAGAAGGGCATTAACTAACATTTCTAACAAGTGTTCCTTTAAGTAGATCCAATGAACTAATATGATATTAATGCAACACTTAGCAAAACTAAAGAAACAAACAAGAACTTCACTTATCATGCAAAAGAATGCAAGAATGTATCTAACAATGACATACAACTATGATTATGCAAGTATGAATGAATCAAGAACTTAGAAGATGAAAACAAGATTAAGAAAGATTTAATAAAACAAAAGAAGATTAAGGGATAGGAGATATTTATAATCACAACTTCATAATCCAACATCAACAAATAATTTTCTGCAAGTAACATCTACAACAATTCACCTTGAATCCTAGTATAACTAACTCCTAATCTCTTAGCAATCTAGTTTCTTTTCAACCTGCTTGATCATCAATCTCTTGACTAACCAAACAAGCAAAAAGATAATGCACACATCATGATTTAAACCTCTAACAACAAACAAGATCCATGGAAAGAATTAATATGTCACATATTCAATCACATGCAAACCTCATACAATCATCAAAGATTCTAATACATATCAAATCACATGTCTATCTCTAGGTCACATAAAGAAACATGGAATGATTCTTGAAACGTTTGAATGCCTATTCTCTCGAACTCAACAATCCAAAACAAGAAAGATCGATTATTCGTCAACAACCGAATCTTTAAACAATCATGACAAAGAATCAAACAAGATGCAAATCAATCATCTATGTGATAAAATTTCAGATTCATATAATGGCACATATAATCAAATACATCATCTCTAATGAAAAGAAAACATATGAAAGATCATTCTTGAACTAATTTATGCTATCAAGATCAATGCAAGACCAAGTTTTATGTCATTTATTCAATCAAACATCAACAAAGACAATGCATAGACTATCAAATAATATGCTTAATCTCATGAACTAGTATTGATAAACAAGAAGAATCCTTTGAATGATTAGTAGAACTTGCAGATCTGAAATACTTTATTGGATTAATCCATTGGCTTTATAGAATAGAGCTCCTCCTCCTTAATCTTCAAGAGAGTTTAGCCACTCATGATGATGAATGACTTCAAGAAAGTAATGAATGTGGTTCTTGAATGCATGAATATTCAAAGAACTTCAAAGAAAGTATGAGAAAGATAGAATCTTCAAAGACAAGAAGGTAGAACTGAATTTCCTCTTTACTAATTTGAATGAAAGTTACAAGAAAAGTGATGGAAAACTTCAAAGAACTAGAACTAAACTTGAGAGAAACTAAAGATGAATTCTCTAAAGTAAAAGATGTAAAAGTTCTAGACTATGACCAAATGAAAAATGATCCAAAGATTGATACCTAATGTGAAGTTTTCCATTTATATATATGTTTACAAAAGAGATAATTGGATTACAAATGCATTGGGAATGAAAATCCCAATTCTGCCAAGACAGGGAGTTCTCACACCTAGACTTTGATGTCCACGCCTAGGCGTGGGACTCTGGGTGGGAAGCTTGGCTCTGGTTGCTTTAAATAAGGCCTTCCACGCCTAGGCATTAATACTGGCGCCTAGGCGTGGGCTCTGACTCAACACTGGATGCTTGGGCGTGGCTTTGAATGCCTATACTTGAGCTTCAGGGTGCTTGGTCACGCCTAGGCATTGGCTTTGAGTGCCCTTGGAATCCTTGAGGTTGTTAGGTCACGCCTAGGCGTTGGCATCCACGCCTAGGTGTGGGTAGCTTGTTCCAGAGGTGTGATCTTGGACGCCTAGGCGTGGTGCTCAACGCCTAGGCGTGGGGCTTCTGTCCAGAATGCTCCAAATTCTTCGTTTCTTGATCCTCAAGCTTCCTTTCTTCATTTTTCCTATATTAAATCAACAAAATACTCAAAGTACCAGTGTTTCATCATAATTAAACATGTTCTAACAATTATAACAATTTCCATCAATTTTAGCATGAATCTAAGTAAATTAGGTGAAGAATACAACAAGAATTAGGAGGTTTTATCTACAATGCTCATGCATCATTAGCTTTGTTAGACTAAGTTTGAGTATGCTTCTCTTGTATTTTCTTTGTGCTTTAATCAATGTACATATTTCAATTAATATGTTATTTCGACTTTTACATGTTCGTTTGTCGCATATCTGCTTTGAATTTCTTCAAGTATTTTCTATTAATCGACTTGACTACCTCCCCTGTCTCAATCTGACTAAGTCGATAAGCGTTACCATTGAACACCTTAATAACCTGATAAGGACCTTCCCAATTCGGGGACCATTTGCCAAACCTTTTCGACCGTTTCTCCATTGGTAAAATAGTCTTCATCACTAACTCACCTAATTGGAATACTTTGAGTCGTACTCGTCGATTATAAACTTTAGCAATGCTTTCTTTTTGTCTTATTGATGCCTGAAATCCTTGCGGAGTTTCGGAACTTCCACCGACAAGTGCACCAGATCGTATCAAGTAATAAAAGTGAGTAAGAGTTATCGTCCCACGAGGATTAATGGACTAAGCAAGAATGATCAATCAATTCTCTAATTAGAAAAAATCAAATCTCAAAGATATGGTGAATCAGAATCAAATCTAATCAAATCTAAATTAATCAAATCCACTAAAATCATGCAAAATCAATCAAAATCTCACAAAATCAATGAATTCAAAACTTGGACAGCAAGCAATTAATTAAGAATAAGTCAATAATAATGAAGGACAAGCCAAGGATTAAGAGTATTCACCCAAACATAACCCTAATTCAAACAATCAAGTTACTTCTCATGCAAGCAATCATCAATCACAAGAACCCTAATTAACTAAACCCTAATCTGTTAGTGATTTAGTTTCTCCTAATTCAATTAATTATTAATCCCTTAATTAATTAATAAATTTGAAGATGAAGAACAATCCTGATTCGGTTGATATGAAATTCAAGAGTGGTTTTAGATTGAATTTTATGTCACTTATTCAACCTAATTCTAATCCAATTGAATATCACACAACAATTGCACAATTCACCAATTCCTTTTCTCTAATTCACTGGAGAATCATGAAGAACAATTCCTAAACACAATCAATCTTTGGTTTCTCTCAAAATCACAAAAATTGAAAGTTGGAACAAGATTACCTCTCGGTTAAGTCAAGTTCTTGAAATTGAAGAATGAGGAATTGAGCTTTGAATCGATACAGAGGCTTTGCACTTTGAAGAAAACTTGAAATCAAATTAGGAATCCATGCTTGGGATGAACAGAGCCCTCATCCCTAGGCTTGATAGTGTTTAGTTGCTCATGATGCTGAGTGACATAACAGGGAAGAAAAGAGAATACATGAAAACCTAATCCTAATTGAGAAAATAGAACTCTGTAATGTAATGGAATTGTAACGTGATACGCTGAATCCTAAACCTAAAGACTAAGCTATATATAATAACTACTAAAACCCTAATTGATTACATTTACTGAACATTGAAATTCTATAAGTCCTGGGCTTGGATTTGGTGAACCACTTTTGGGCCAAGTTTGGAACTTGGTCCAAATGTAGCCTTGTCTTGGTGAGGAAAGCTTGGGACAAGCTCATAGGGATCACGCCTAGGCCACGTTTGGACATGGGCCAAACGTGAGCCTAGGTGCTTGCTTGGCTTTGTGTTGTCATGCTTGTCACGTTTGGCTTGAGAAAAACGTGAAGGAAACGTGGCTTTGGGAGAAGGTTGTGAGCTTGGGCTTTGGTGGAAGGTGTCATGTTTGGACTTGGTGAGCTTGCCTTAACCTTGTGTGAATCAAGTGTGCGTCACGTTTAGCTCAAGTATGGGACTTGGCCAAATGTGACTTGGTGAGGATCTTGCCAAGCTTGGTGAACTTGGCCTTGTCATGGGAGAGTCACGTTTGATCTTTGGGGCTTCACAACCATGAAATTGGCCAAGAAAACATCACAAAAACTCATCCCACACATAGCCCACGCCTAGGCCACGTTTAGGCCACGTTTGGGGCGTGATTGGGCGTGACAATGAGGCTGTGTCACGTTTGAGCCACGTTTGGGCCACCCGCGTAGCTTTTCAGCTTCACTTTTTTAGGGTGTTTTCGGAGCTCAAACCAATTGTCAACTATAGACTATTATATATTCACTTGAAGCCCTGGATGTTGGCTTTTAAACGAGCTTGGAGTGGCATCATTTGGAGCTCTGTAGCTCAAGTTATCCCCACTTTAGTGCACAGAGGTCAAGTTGACAGCATACCCAAAAGTGCACCACGCCTAGGCTTGGCTTTCTTTGAGTTTTCCCATGCTTAGATGTGGTCTTTTGGCACTCCAGGTTGTTCTTTTCATCCTTAGGCTTGGTGTTTAATGCTCCAATGATGAGGTTGTTGTAATTCCAAGCTTCCTTTGTTCCTCTATTTTCTTCTTCTTCCTCTGCTTCTTCTATGTTTCTGTAAAAACATAACAAAACACTCAAGATAGTAAATGATGATAAATTAAGCTGTTTCACTTGAGTGTTGAGCTAAATCTCTACTAAAAACACCATAAATTAAGGTCTAAAACCATGAAAGATGCACACGCATCACAACACCAAACTTAAACTTTGTTTGTCCTCAAGCAAATCAGAATCATGTATCGATCAAGTTCAAACAAGGAGGAGTGTAACTGATTAAAGACAATGATTAGAATGACTATACTTCTTGCTTTTTTATATTGAGTTTTTCAACTAAGAAGTTATCCATGTTAGAGCTTCAAGTTCGGATAGTATTATAGAGTTCTTCTTCACTTTCTTTTTTTGTTATCTCTCTTAAGTACTTTCCCTCCTTTGGATGGGATTTTCTTGACTCTTACTGTCTTGTCTCGGGGCAACTATTTAGAATAAGCTTTCGATCGACAATCCCGAGTTTCCTTCGGCTCAAGTTGCCGGGTGTTGAAGCACCCCTCGGATCTAATAACTCTAGCCTCTCCCCGACACATTTCAGCACGAGCATATAACCTTGGGTATCTTTTGATTTTTATTCTTTTTCTTTTTCACCCGTTTGGTCATTGATGCTTTAAAGCCTTTGATTTTTGAGATTTTTTTTTTTTGCTTTTCAATGCACTTTGCTACTTTGTAGCTTTTCCGAACTCTATAATATTTCTCTAAACTTCTACTCCTTTATAGTGTACTTCCTTGAAGCAAACACTTTGAAGCATTGAGGCTATTTTCTAGTCATAGAAACTATTGCTTTCTTATATATTTTTCTACTCCTTTCTTAAGTAAAAGACATAAATTCTTTTTATTTCATGATTCATGTTTTACTGAAGATGACAAAACTCTAAGTTTAGTGGTGATGCAAGGTATTGAATGATCAATATTTAAGTTCATGCATCAAGAATTAATTAATCCTATACTAACAACGAAAAACAAGTTCAAAAGATAATGAAGGAAAGATACAACCTTGGATTCTCAGTTTTCCAAGCTAGCTTGAAGAAGAAGAAGTGAGTGTAAACCATGATATAAAAATGCATGCAAGGTTTATATGCTTAGGTTTTGTTGAATGACAACCATTATGGAATTGAGGACAAGCATCGAAAGATTCAAGATATAATTTCGAAAGCAAACAACAACAACAAGATAAACGAAGTCCACAATCATGAAGACGTTTTAGAGTCTTAGGACTTAGGTAATTATCTTGTCA
>JASCZI010212590.1:3216-13324 GCA_036250425.1 Stylosanthes scabra
AATTGTTCTTCATCTTCTAATCTGCTGATTAAGTAAGAGATTAATAAGTAATTGAATTAGGAGAAACTAGATCACTAAGAGATTAGGGTTTAGTTAATTAGGGTTCTTTGTGATTTGATGATTACTTGCATGAGAAGTAACTTGATTATTTGAATTAGGGTTGTGTTCTGGTGAATATCTCTTAATCCTTGGCTTATCCTTCATTATTATTGAATTATTCTTAATTAATTGCTTGCTGTCCAAGTTTTGAATTCATTGATTTAGTGATATTTTGATTGATTTTGCATGATTTTAGTGGATTTGATTAATTCAGATTTCATTAGATTTGATTCTGATTCACCATATCTTTGAGATTTGATTTTATCTAATTAGAGAATTGATTGATCATTATTGCTTAGTCCATTAATCCTCGTGGGATGATAACTCTTACTCACTTTTATTACTTGATATGATCCGGTGCACTTGCCGGTAGAGAGTCCGAAATTCTGCAAGGATTTCTGACATCAACTCGGCAACAAAACCTCCTGCAATAAAAAAATTCAATAATTCCAAGAACATTAGTAGAAGGCAACAGAACAGAAATTCTCTGTTATGTAGCAGAATAGAAATTCTCTGCTAACTAAGCTATGGCAACAAATCAACAACCAAGTCCTTGTAAGTTGTCATGAATTAGTAGAACAGGAACCTCTACTAGCTCATAACATGTGCAACAGGATACCCTAGCAAACAAGTTAACACACCATTATCAGATCATGTGAACTGTAACTCTCTAAATTTACCCAGATATTAATCAAAGGAAGAAAAAAAATCTACTACTAAAAAGGATACTTTGGATGGGTTGCCTCCCACCAAGCGCTCTTTTATCGTCATGAGCTTCACACTGAACCACCTCAAGTGAGGTTTTGGGGGGATTTCTCACGATCCACCTCGCCACCAAGATACTCTTTCAATTTGTGACCATTCACAATAAATCTTGCCCCATCTTTGTCATTATGAATCTCAGCATGACCATATGGTGAAACCTTAACAATAGTAAAAGGCCCAGACCATCTCGACTTCAGCTTTCCGGGAAAGAGTTTCAGTCTTGAATTATATAGAAGCACCTTCTGTACCGGTTCAATCACTCTCTACTAAATCTTCTTATCATGCCATTTCTTGGTGCGTTCCTTGTAGAGCTTGGAACTAGTGTATGCCACAGTTCTGAATTCATCTAACTCATTAAGCTGTAGAAGTCTGTTGTCCGCTGCAGCTTGTTGATCAAAATTCAGAAATTTGAGGGCCTAATAAGCCTTGTGTTCCAATTCCACTGGTAAGTGACAAGATTTGCCATACAGCAGCTGATAGGGGGACATCCCAATGGGAGTCTTGAATGCTGTTCTGTAGCCCCAAAGAGCATCATCAAGCTTCCTTGACCAATCTTTTCTTGAAACACTCACAGTCTTCTCTAGAATCTTTTTCAACTCGCGGTTGGAGACTTCAACTTGGCCACTTGTCTGAGGATGATATGGTGTTGACACCTTGTGCTTGAAACCAAATTTATGAAGAAGACCCTCCAAATGTTTGTTGCAAAAGTGAGTTCCACCATCACTAATCAGAGTTCTAGGCACACCAAATCTACAGAAAATGTGTTTCTTTAGAAAATTGATCACCACACGTAAATCATTAGTGGGTGATGCTATAGCTTCAACCCATTTAGAGACATAATCCACTGCAACCAGAATATATAAGTTGTAGTAAGAAGATGGAAATGGTCCCACGAAGTCAATACCCCAAACATCAAAAATCTCAACTTCCGGAATGAAATTATGTGGCATCTCTTCTCTTCTCTATATATTACTAGTCCGCTGACACTGACCATAGCTTTTCATAAAACCGTGAGAATCCTTGAAGATAGTTGGCCAATAAAGACCACATTGAAGAACTTTGGCCGCGGTTCGGTCACCACTAAAATGTCCACCATAATTGGAACCATGACAGTGCCACAAAACCGAATTGGTGTCTTCCTCAGCAATACACCTCCTTATGATCCCATCAGAGCACCTCTTGAAAAGGTATGGATCATCCCACAAGAAGTATCTAGCATCATGAATCAATTTATTCTGTTGATGAGGAGAGAGGTCCTTTGGAATAACCTTGCTAGCTTTGTAGTTAGCCATGTCAGCAAACCATGGTGTCTTATGAATCAAGAAAAGTTGTTCATCTGGAAACTCCTCATTGACAGGGGGAAAGGAGTTGTTTGCTTGAGTAGCTCAATACGAGATAAGTGATCCGCAACTGGATTCCCATACCCCTTTCTATCTTTGATCTCAACATCAAACTTTTGTAACAACAACACCCATCTAATAAGCCTTGGCTTTGCATCCTGTTTAGACAAAAGAAACTTGAGAGCAGCATGGTCAATGTAAACAATAACTTTAGACCCTATCAGATAAGATCTAAACTTATCAAAAGCAAATATGATTGCTAAAAGTTCCTTCTCAGTAGTGGTATAATTCTTTTGAGCTTCATTAAGAACCTTGCTAGCATAATAGATAACATGCAGCAGCTTATCCTTCCTCTGTCCCAATACTGCACCTACTGCAAAATCACTAGCATCGCACATTAGCTTAAAGGGCAAAGACCAATCGGGGGGAGAAATAATGGGGGCAGTTACAAGTCTAGGTTTGAGAAACTCATAGGCATGCAAACACTCAGTAGTAAAATCAAAAGGAGTATTAGTGACTAGTAAGTTTCTGAATGGCTTGGCAATCTTAGAAAAGTCCTTGATAAACCTCCTATAAAAACCTGCATGTCCTAGGAAACTTCTCATAGCCTTAACATTTGCCGGTGGTGGTATTTTCTCAATTACCTCCACTTTGGCCTTGTCAACCTCTATTCCTTTATTCGAGACTTGGTGACCAAGAACAATACCCCCAGTTACCATAAAAAGAGAATTTTCCCAATTCAAGACGAGGTTTGTCTCTTGGCACCTTCTCAGAACTAAGGAAAGATGATGCAAGCATTCATCAAATGAATCACCAAACATAGAGAAATCATCCATAAAAACCTCAATGAATTTTTCAACCATATCAGAGAAGATAGAAAGCATACACCTTTGAAACGTGATGGGAGCATTGCAGAGACCAAATGGCATCCGCCTATATGCAAACACACAAAGGGGACAAGTGAAAGTTGTCTTCTCTTGATCTGCGGCATCTACTACAATCTGATTGTAACCAGAATAGCCATCCAAGAAACAATAGAATGCATGACCGGCTAATCTCTCTAACATCTGATCAATGAAAGGCAAGGGGAAATGATCTTTTCCTCCAACCGGTTACTGTCCTTGCAGGAATCAACTCATTCTTCTCATTAGTGATCACAGTCATCCCACCTTTCTTGGGAACCACTTGAACAGGACTAACCCATGAGCTATCAGAGATAGGATAAATAATACCAACATATAACAACTTCATCACCTCTTTATGCACAACTTCTTTCATGATAGGATTTAATCTTCTTTGGGGTTGCACCACCGATTTAGAGTCTTCTTCTATCAGAATCTTGTGCATACAAACAGCGGGACTGATTCCCTTCAAATCACTGATGGTCCCCCCAAGTGCTGTCTTGTGATGACTCAAAACCTTAAGAAGTGCGGTTTCTTCTTCTTGACTCAAGGATGAACTGATAATCACTAGAAAAGTATCTGTTGAGCCAAGATAAGCATACTTGAGATTGGGAGGAAGAGGTTTCAGCTCTTGCTTGGGCTTCTCTGCCTCTTTTTCACTTGAGGTAGTGGCATCAGTGACTGTGGCTACTTCTTCATCTGGAAAGTAGCGATCTCTATTGCATTTCATCTTAGCATGTTCTTCCCATACCTCTTGAATCATCATATCAAGAGTGTCAATCCTCATACAATCATCAGCATCAGAATCTTGTGGGTGTTTCATAGCTTTGAACACATTGATCACCATTTCCTCTTCATGAACTCTCAATGTCAATTCACCTTTCTGTACCTCTATGAGAGCTCTCCCTGTAGCAAGAAAGGGTCTTCATAGAATAATGGAGGGATTAGACTCTTCCCCCATATCTAAGATCACAATGTCGGCCGGGAGAATGAACTTTCCCACCTTTACAAGAATATTCTCAACAATACCATAGGGAAACTTAATCGACTTATCTGCCAGCTGCAGAGACATTCTAGTTTCCTTTACTTTCTCAATCTGCATCTTCTTCATTAGTGATAAGGGCATCAGATTCATGCTAGAACCAAGATCACATAGAGCCTTTTCAATGGTGATGTCTCCCATAGCACAAGGGATCTGAAAACTGCCAGGATCTTAAAGCTTAGGAGGGAGATTACTCAGAATTACCGCACTACACTCATTACCCAGAACCACTGTTTCTTTTTCTCTCCAATTCCTCTTCTTAGAGATGAGATCCTTCATGAACTTAGCATATAGTGACATCTGCTCTAGAGACTCAGTGAAAGGGATATTGATCTGCAATTTCTTAAAAATCTTGAGAAACTTAGAAAATTTCTAATCCTTGGCCTCTTTCTGGAATCTCTGTGGGAAAGGAATCTGCCTTTCTTTGCCCATCACTAAAGGGGAGGGTAAAGGAGATTTCGGTTGAGCTTGGGCTGATTCTTCTGTGACAGACTTGACCTGAGAATCCTCAATAGTCTTGTCTTCAGAATGCTTATCCGATTTCAGCTCAGAGTTGTCTTTTAGCACTTTACCACTTTGAAGAGTAATTTCCTTGTACTCTCCCTTGGGGTTTACCTCGGTATCACTGGGGAAAGTGTTTAGTGGTCTAGTGGCTAGCTGTTTTGCTAGTTGAATGACTTAAGTCTTTAAATTTTGGATAGACTTTCCTTGGTTCTTGAAGTTGGACCTTGTTTCTTCGATGAAGGTGTTAGTGTTGATGGTAATTTTGTCAAGGCTTCTTCAAGATGACTTGGTTATTTCAGAGGGGGTGGAAGTAAAGGATTAGATGGTTGTTGGAAGGGTGGTTGTCTTTGGGGCTGACGGTTGTTCTGAAAGTTGTTGTTATTCCATTTCTCTTGATTCCCTTGATTACCTCCCCAACTGAAATTGGGGTGATTCCTCCAACCAGGATTATATGTGTTAGAGTGAGGATCATTGTGTGGTGGTCTTGGTTGACTACCCACATAATTCACTTGTGCAATTGAAGATTGATCATCTTGAACTAGACTGCAATTGTGATTTTCGTGAGGGCCACCACAAAGGTGACACAAAATCGGAGTACCCACTGTTGCAGCTTCTAGTTTTTCTAACTTCTTATTCATAGTACTCAGTTGGGCCATCAGAGCATTGATTGTTTCCACTTCCATGACACCTTTCTTCACTGTGTTCCTCTCAGAGGTGTTCATATATTGATTTTTAGCAATCAGCTCAATCTATGCAAGAGCTTCCGCAGTTGTCTTTGTTTGCATGGAACCACCTGCAGAGGAATCAATTAAGATCCTTGATGTTGAAGTCAATCCGTCATAGAAGGTTTGCAGTTGTAACCACGCGGGAAAGACATCACTGGGACATCTTCTAATCATTTTTTTATATCTTTCTCAAGCTTCATACAAAGATTCTTCATCCTTCTGAGCAAAGGATTGAATGTCATGCCTAAGCTTTGCAAGCTTTTGAGGGGGAAATAAATTGGAGTGGAATTTGCTGACCAAATCGTCCCAAGTAGTGATGCTACCAAGAGGTTGAAAGTGAAACTACTATTTCGCTTTATCCCTTGGAAAAAATGGGAAAAGCTTTAGCTTGATGGCATCGCCAGAGACGCCATTATACTTCAGTGTATCATAGAGATGCAAAAAGGTGGATATATGCAAGTTTGGATCCTCATGTGAATTGCCATAGAACTGTTCTTGTTGTATGAGCTGAATCCGAGAGGGTTTCAGCTCGAAGTTGTTGGCATCAATAGCTGGCCTGACTATGCTACTGCCGCAGCTGACAGTAGTGAAACGTGGTTATTCTGCGGTGATAAGGTAGATGATTGGGGGAGGGCGATGCTAGTGGTTGCAGAAGAGAGAGAGATAAGGTGAAGAGTGGTGGTTATGAGGTTTCAGAATCGAGGACGGTGGCTAGCAGGTGGTCGCCGGCGCTGATGGATGGCGGCGACAGAGGAGGGCCGATGATGGTGGCTAGGGTTGGGGACGGCTGTGGTGATGAGATGGAGGGAAGGGGTGACGATGTTGGTGACAAAGGAGGGCGAAGGTGAAGTAGATGATGTTGGTGGGATGGTGCCGCGGTGATCGTGGTGGACGCCGGCGGTATGCAGCTGCAGAGAGGGTGAAAGAGAGGGAAATAGTGCGGTGGCTAGGGTTCTGAACGGGGGTGGCTCGGTGGTTGGAACGTGGTCGCCGGTGCTGGAAGAAGATGAGGAAAAGAAGACAATTGCGACGATGGTGTGTGGTTGTGGTGATGGGGTTGAACGAAGAATAAGATGATTGGAGGGGAAAAGAAAGAAAAACAACGTTGGAAATAGGGTTTTCCATTTTTTTTATATAAAAGGAGAAAGGCTACAGTTTTTTTTTTTTTTGGAGTTGTCTACACAACTTACACTTGTGTACACAAGTGGCAGAGAGGATTAATGGACTAAGCAATAATTATTAATTTGTTCTTTAATTAGACTAAAATCAATAATAATGGGTGGTGATGAATCTACCAAAAACAAATTCAAAATCTATAATCCTAATATTCAAAACTCAAAATCCACTAAAACGGTAACACAAATTTAACCAATCATGAAACTTCAACTAATCAACCAACAGTAGCATGGAACCATGAAAAGTAGCAATCCTAAATATTAAGAAAATTCATACTTCATGCAAAATCACAAACAGAGCAGGTGAATCACAATAGCAATTTGAGGAATCAAAGAAACCACAAAACAGAGATGAAATTCAATATTCAAAAATGGAAATCAAGGAATCAAAGATATTCATCCAACACTATTCCGAATTCGGTTATCTACTTTCTTCTCATGCAAGCAATTATCAATTCACGAGAACCCTAATTTACTAAACCCTAATCTCTTAGTGATTTAGCTTCCTCTAATTCAATTAATTGTTAATCTCTTAACTAAGTAATCAAAATAGAGGATAAAATCAATGTCCGGATTCAATTATGTAATAAATCAAAAGTGGTCTTAGGTTAAATTCAATGTCACTTATTTAACCTAACTCTAATCCAGTTGATTTATCACAAACAATTTGCACAAAACCCCAATTTCCTATCTGTAGGTTACTGATGATTAAGTGAGCAACAAATTCAATCACGTTTGGGTTTAGGAATTTCTCAATTTCAGAAACTCAAACAATTAGAACAGTTATTACGTCTCAGTAAAGTTCGTTCTTTTATGATGAAGAAAAGAGAAATTGTTGCTTGAATTGAACCGTGGCTTGCAATTGAAGAAAAGCAGAAACTTGAATTAATTAGAGGTGTTGGGATGAACAAAGCTCCTCATCCTCAATTTCAAAGGTGTTTAGTTACACATGATGCAGAGAAAAAAACAGAGTGAAAATAGAGACATAATCCTAATTACGAGAATTGTCAAAAATAGAATATGAAACTAGGGTAACCAAAAGTGTTTAATCTCTCTAATCTTAACCTATTTATACTACTACTAAACCTAATTGAGTTATACAACACTTTCAGTAACAATTGGTGGAAGCTTGGGCTTGGGCTTGAAACAGAGTCACGTTTGAGGTTGGATGACCCACGTTTGGGCCACGTTGGGAATGTGGCGCAAACGTGGCCTTGGGCAGCTTGACTTGATCAACGTTTGAGCTTGAGTAAGGTTGGATAGATCATGTTTGGACCACGTTTCCAACGTGGTTTAAACGTGACTTGGGGACCTTGGTCACTTGGTTTTGGATGATCCATGGCTCACGTTTGGTCCACATTTGAGACGTGGTCCAAACGTGAGCTAGAATGTTTGGATGGGGCTTTGGTGGCTTTGAGTAAATCACGTTTGGGCCACGTTGGGAACGTGGCTCAATCGTGACCTTGTGACTTGATCCTTGGCCATGATGAGCTTGAATGAGTCACGTTTGGACCATGTTGGGAATGTGGCACAAACGTGACTATGATATCTAGGGTGAGCTCCTTTTGATTCTGTTTTCTTCCTCTTCAAGCTTTCCTAATCATTTTAGCTCTTGATGCATGAGCATCATTAAGGGTTTTTCTCACTAATCCTTGAGTAATTTAGTGGATGATTAGCTTAACATTCAAAGTAATTTGTTAAATTTTAAATCATATGGATACTTTGAGTGTTTTGTTAATTGTTTGCAGGAAAATGGAGAAAAAAAGTACACAACTTGCATAGAGGGCAGATTTGAGTTATGTTTGTGTACACAACTGGCAGAGAGGTAAAAAGAGAGTTGTGTACACAACATCTACACAACATTTTCTTTTTTATGAAACCTTAATGCTACCGCTAACCATCTAATGAGCATATAAACTAAGAGAAATTACCTAAGTATTCATCAAGCAAACCATATTTACAAAATTTAAAATGAAATATGAGAAAAGAAAGATTTTACCATGGTGGGTGTCTCCCACATAGCACTTTTGTTTATTGTCCTTAAGTTGGATATGCATGTTCCTTCGTCACCTGAATGTTGGGGCATCCTTCAAAAGAATCACATCTATCTCCTTTCCATGAACTTGAGTGTGATACGCTTTTACTCGGTGACCATTAACCTTGAATTTAGAACCATTTGTTGGGTGAGAGATCTCCACAACCCCAAAAGGTAACACTCGAGTGACATTGTAAGGGCCATCCCATCTTGATCTCAATTTCCCAGGCATGAAACAAAGTCTTGAGTTATATAGAGTAATACTTGATCTCTAATATTGAACTCTTTTCTCCTCAAGCCTTGATCATGCAATGCCCTAGTTTTCTCCTTGTAAAATCTTGCGCTCTCATAAGCGTCCAACCTCAAGCATTCTAATTCCTCCAACTGTAACTTCCTTTCATGTCCAGCTAACTGCAAATCCATGTTTCACTGCTTAAATGGCCAATACGCTTTATGCTCAATCTCCACCGGAAGGTGGCAAGCCTTGCCATAGACTATCCCGAAGGGTCTCATGCCTATTGGTGTTTTGTAGGCAGTTCTATAAGCCCATAGTGCATCCCCAAGCCTTGAACTCCAATCTTTGCGTTGCAGATTCACAACTTTTTCCAAAATTCTTTTTATCTCACGATTGGAAACTTCTGCTTTTCCGTTCATTTGGGCATTATAAGCTGTAGCTACTTTATGGGCAACCCCATACTTCTTCATCAGTGCTTCCACTTTCCTGTTGCAGAAATGAGTTCCTTGATCGCTCACGATTGCTCGTGGTGATCTAAGACGGCAAACAATGTAATTTCTCACAAAAGAAACAACCCCGTTAGCATCGTCAACACGGGTTGGAATTGCTTCCACCCATTTTGACACATAATCAATAGCCAATAGAATGTAATTAAACCCATTTGAATTAGGAAATGGTCCCATAAAGTCAATGTGATGCGACAAATCTTTATGATTCGCAACAATCCGACAAGTATATCGGATCAAGTAGTACCACTAAAGAGTGGGTTATCGTTCCCACGAGGAAAAGGGCACTAAGCAACACTTCCAATTATAGTTCTCTAATCAGATCTAATCGATTAACCAAGAATTAATGCAACACTTAACTAAAGAACAATACAAGGACAGCAAGAATTAAACAACAACATGCAAGAACGTAAGTCTTTAAATAAGTAACAGAAACAAATCATGCAAATGCAACCAAATACTAAGAAAGACTGATAAAAGGAAACAAGATTAAGAGATAAGAGATATTCACAAACTCAACTTCATAATCCAATAGTTCTTTTTATTTTTCTACAAGCTATAACTAAACAATTCACTATGAATCCTAGTATAACTAAATCCTAATCTCTTAGTGATCTAGTTTCTCTTTAACCTACTTAATTATTAATCTCTTGACTAATCAAACAAGCAAAAACATAATGCACACATCATGATTTAAACCTTAAACAATCAACAAGATTCATGGAAAGAATTAGATGTCACATATTCAATCTCAAACAAACCTCATCTAATCATAAAAGA
>JASCZI010212592.1:4666-15773 GCA_036250425.1 Stylosanthes scabra
TTCTTCGGAATCTGGCACAACTTCTCTAGTTTTGCCTTTGTTTGCTTCTCTTGCTTGTTGTTCTGCTGCCTCTTGGAGGATGTGGTTATACCTCATCCTCTCTTGATTTATCTCTTCTTCTCTTTGTCTATGAATGGCCAAGTTGGCCATTGTTACTGGAATTCCTTGCATCTCCATCTCCTTGAATTGTCTTGTTGTATTTTGATAAGGAAAGAGCATTTGTTCATTGGCCATTTGATTGGAATAGCACAAGAAACTCAGTTGATCATTCATTCGGTCCATTCTTGTGTTGATGGCCTCAAAGCTCCTCCTATTTTCTTCTTGTTGTTGGTCAAGCCTCCTATAGATTTGGGACATGAAGGTGTCAAAGTGAGTGTAGAAACCTGAAGAGAAATCTTGTTGATGTTGGAATTGGGGTTGTTGTTGATCTTGAGGTGGTTATTGTTGAGGAGGGGTTGCTTGTCTTGCTTGTCTCGGATTCTTTGCTCTAGCATCAATCACCGCAAGCCAATGCAGGAAGTTCGTGTAGAACAACATTATCACCAGGTTTGGAATCCCAAGGATTATAACATCCGATAATGAGATGCAATTCACAGATAAAAAGTTCAGGGAGCTCCTAGAAGAGTTTCAAATCCAACAACAATTCTCATCTGTGGAGCACCCGCAAGCAAACGGTCAAGTCGAGGCCATGAACAAGATAATCCTAAACGGATTGAAGAAAAGAGTCGACGAAAGGAAAGGGTGCTGGGCAGAAGAACTCGGAAGCGTCCCATGGGCTTATGGAACCTCGGAGCAATAATCAACAGGGTCAATACCTTTCCAACTAACTTACGGGACAGAAGCCATGATTCCCCTAGAAATCGCGGAACAAACCACCCTAGTATCAGCTTATGACTCGGAAGGTAACCAAAGCGACAAGGAAACAAAGGCAGATCTGGTCTCCGAGATCGGAGAAGAAGCAAGGATAAAGCAGCAAGCAGTAAAAAAGCTTTTAGCCACAATATACAACAAAAGGATCAAGAAAAGAGACTTAGAAGAAGGCGACTTGGTGCTGCGATGAGCTGACATAGGAGGAAAAAATGCAGCCGAAGGAAAGCTAGGAGGAAATTGGGAAGAACCCTACCAAGTGGACGAAGCACTTAGAAAAGGATCCTACAAAGCCTAGCACAATAAAAAGAATGGTTGAGATGGAATTAATCTCCGAAATTAGAGAAAAAGCCAGAAGAAAAGGAATCAGAGTACGCGGAATCAGGAATGATGAGTACAAGAAGCTAGGAAAAGAAGAACTTAGAAAAGAAGTAAAAAGAATGAGGATTGGAAACACTGACAGGAGATGACAAAGAAAATTCTCCGAGACCAACAAGAGATGTGCGAGAAGAAGAAAGAAAAACTCCCTCATAAGAGGAGAGAGATAGAGAAATAAAAGAAAAAATGAACCACAAGAGAACTTGTTAACTAAGTGTCTCGAGGTTCAGGGGGCAAATAAGTGCCATCATTACTATGACACGTCAGCAAAAGGAAAATGGAAACGTCTCCTTAGAAGCGAGTGAATCAAACAACGACATGTAACACTTCACCCCTGGAATAAAAATGCATTAACTTCCGAAGAAGGTTACGTGCAACTACCTGGAAAGAAGGTTGTGTGCGCCTTCATAGAGGAAAGGGGCATCTTCCGAGAAGAGGCCGATAAAGCTGCTCGGAAGGAAAGCCATGAACGCCCTTGAGAAAAAGCACCCTTTGAGAAAGTCATCAAAACTTCCCGGAAAAAGGCAATAACATCTTCTTAAAAGAGCGTTAATACCTTTCGAAAGATCATGAAGAGAAACAAGCAAAGTACTTGGAAGCTTTGAATAAAAAGCAAAAAGCTACTCGGAAGAATGGACAACGCCCACACTCCCGAGTGGGGGCAATGTTACGGACCGGCCTCCGAGGTCCAATCCACTTTAATAAAGGTTATAAGCAATAAGGCCCACAGAGATAGGAATAAAGTCATATCTGGCAAGATATGATATGATCACAATAGATCCCATACGGATCTCCACCACCTAACACTATATAAGCAGAGGGCAACACCCCCTCAAGGTACGCGTTCTCTAACCCTACCCCCCTCATATTTGACCTAGAACCCCATAATCCTAATCTTGGGTTTCTAGGGCTATTCTTACACATATCAATCTCCTTCTTCGTTATAACCCTTGGTTACGCCAGAGAGCTTAACCACCGAAGACACATCTTCTTACTTTAATAACTGAGGCTTGGCACATCAGTAAAAGTCCTTTGGACAATCGTTAAGTGACCCGACCTTAATAACTTTCATTGTGGACGTTCTATAAAAAGTGATTATGGATGTTTTATTTTTTATTGGTTAATTTATTTGTTTGAAAATTATTGGTTACATATACTTTTCCTTTCAATAAACATCAAACGAAAATAAAAACAAACAAAACACTCCATGAATTACATTGACACCAAATACTAGACATTGTTTTAGGTCGTCTTTGACACAAACATTAACCTTGTTTTATTCTTTTCGATCTGCTATTACATGCTTTCTTCTTTTCGATCTACTTTAAATATCGTTGAAATATTACGGGCAGTGGAATAGTTTTTGAAAGAAAGGAATATAAAGTTGTAAGGGTTTTCTGAATATTATTGTAATTGCTGGTTGCAGGTATTGTTACTGTTTTATTTTTCCTCGTGATAATCAATCAACACTTTTCTTCTTCTATATATTTCTTCAATTAAAATTTTAAGTGATTATTCGTTGCATTGCTCTCAAAGTACATGCACTTTATTAAATTTTGTAAAGCTAGTGTTGCGCCCTCAGCCAGCGACATTGGATTCATTTCAGTGTCCTCTAAAAGTGGCACTACTAATGATATTTATTTTGATAAATTTTCATGAAAGAACATTTTTATCCTTTTTCTTATTTTCTAAAAAAAAAAATATAGGTAACCAATATTTTTCTAACTAATAAATTAATCAACAAAAAATAAAATATTCATAATCACTGATTATAAAATATCCACGATGAAAGCTATAGAACATCCAAAACCTAAAAAACTAATAATCAGTTAATTTTGTATTTTTTAGAAATAAAACATTCGATACCTAAAGAAATTGAACATCTAATTTAAATTATTGATTGATATTGACTGAATTTTTATTGGTTACCTAGCATTATTATTTCTAAAAACATACAATACATCCAACAAAGAACCTTTATGGCCAGACAAGGACCTAAGAAGAAGAGATGGGGACATTTGCCCCCACTGATGTTCTCAATTTTCTTTTAAAAAAATTTAAAATATATATGTGCCCCACTTGAAAAAATTAATTGTTTTCACTTATTTTATTTATATTATCTCTTGTCTTTTTAAATTTCTATTTTGAATATTTTTCAGATTTCTTACTATTATATTATTTCTCTAAGCCTCTTTTTACTAAAATCAATCTCAAATAAATAACAAAATTCTAAATCTTTTATTGCTTAAGCTCTCACACTCTAATTAGTCAATATATAATATTCAAATATCTCTTTTTCGTTTCCTAATCTCATTTTTATCAAATACAATTATATAAAAATTCTATTTTTTTTTAAATTTTAGTCTTTCACCTTCTCTGACTCCGCTCCTTTTCAAAGTTTTTTTTAATTACAAATTCAAATTCAAATATTCAAAAACAAGTCAAGTATTAATATATTTTTTATTCTATTCATGACTTTATATATTTTATTTTATTTTCAATTGATTAATCCTAATTATTTTTTATCTTTATTTATATTTTAAATATAAATATTAGTATAATTAATTTTTCTTATTCATTATTCGTGTATATAATTATATATTTTTTTTAATGGTAATATATATTATTTTTGCCCCCACAACATAAATTTTCTAGGTATTCACGTCACTATTTATGGCTATCGATGTTTATTCCGATATGAGGAGTGGACTAGCACATGCCACGGTTTAACCTAATTAAACACTAAGATATCATGAGAAATTTCTACGTGGGAAGGGGTTCTGAGCTTGCAGAGGTGTCAGTTATCATAGACATGGGAAGTAAAGTCGTCTGGAGTTTGAATAAAATACTGGTCCTGACACATAGCCATGAGAATATGTATAGGGTTTTAGGTGATAAAAAATTATTCACCATTCCAAAGAAATTTTGGTGGAGGACGACATTCTGACTTGGCTCCATAGGTAAAGATTACCTTGGAGAATTGTTATTCGGATGCAACTATATTGTTGGAAATTTAAAATATGAGAAAAATGTGGATTTTTTTTAAATAAATAAAATAAATATAAGATTTATCGAATTTAAAGCGTGTTACTATCAATACTCCCATTACCGAAAATATTATTTAATATACTAATAAAAATGGTTAATTAATGAAAGATAAAAATATAGTACACCGATTAGTTGAGAAAATATTATTTAGTATAATAATAAAAATAGTTAATTAATGGAATTACTTTATTTTAACATGAGTGGGAGTACTATATTTTTAATGATAAAATAAATATTTCTATTGATAATGTTGTACAAAATGAGAAACATGAAAGTAATAATATTCCATATTAGAGAGCAATGTATTATTATGTTATTGCTACCATAATATTAATTAATTTTTTTTTCTAATTAACCCGTTATTATGATAAATAAAATGTAAAACTTGTATTTAAAATTAATTTTTTTTATTATTATGCTAAATAATATTTGCTACTAAAATTCTTTTGGGATTTAGGTTAATTGATAAGAGTACTATATTTTAATTACGAGAATCCATCTTTAATAGATTAATTAATATTTAGCATTATTTAAAACTGGCTTCTCTAGCCTGTGATAAGAAAGAGGGGCACGGATTTGGTACGCATTCTTACTTGTGCGTACCGGTGCGCCAAATAGAAGAATAGTGGACTGGTGCGCCAAGTGACATCAGCAGTGCAATACTGGAAGAAATAAGGTGTGTAGGGGTGTTTTTCGAAAAAACGTTTTCTCCAGGGGCCACTTCTGAAATAAATTATAGTGTTTTAACAGGACTGATTAGCTCTATTAATCTCCTCATCCAGTTTAATGAATGTATTAACATATCGGTGAACGAAGGTTGAAGCTAGTAAACTTAAAACTTAAGCTATTGGAAACGATCAGCAGCATCCTGCAACCAGGAACCTTACGGTGCCGATCGAATTCATCGCGACCTCCATTATTGCCCTCCCGAAGGTTAATTGTCGTCTAAGCCCTCATTCAATTTCTTCCGTCTTCGGCGACAAATACCGGAGCTTCGCCGCTGTCTGTCTTTGGCGACATTGTCTTCCCCCGCGCAGCCACCGGCGCTGCAACCTTGATGCAGACGAATCACCCCCCAAAAAAGGTTTGGTTCGATATTCCCTCGGTGTTTGTATGGTCTATTTGATTGCGATTAACTGAATTAAATGTTCGTCGACGGCCGTGAATAGTTGGCCCCTTTTATCATGAATTCTAGGGTTGTTACGTTTTTGGTCGTTTGAATGGTTGATATTCAATTTATGTGCGAACGAATTGGCTGATTAGAGGATTTTTGTCCGATGCGTTGCTGAAGACACTAATTCTACTGTGTGATTGTTCAGGCCGATGGCATCGTGTTCCCGAACCGTTGTAGTCGAGGATGTCGCGTCCGATGGGGGTTTTGGTGAGACGGATGGATTTGAAAATAGGGATAGGGATCTCGAAGGCGGGGATTCCGATTATAACCCAGAGGAGGATGAGCTTCGTGAAGACGGAATAGATGAAACAGACGAGCTATACGACGAGGATGATGGCCTGCCGCAGCAGCCAGGTGGAATACAAGGGGATTATGCGGAAGACGTTTTTTATGCGATTGACAATGCCGATGCCATTGGGGTGATTGAATTTTCCAATTTGACCATGGAGGAAGTCTGCCGGTATCATTTCACAGACATTGACTTGGCCTTCGAGTTCTACCAGTCCTATGCTAAGTACCATGAATTTGCCGGCAGAAGACACATGACAGTAAGGATCGACAACGTGATAGTAAAGCAGGATTTTGTGTGTCACCGGGAAGGATACCGTAGGCATAAGTACTATTCAATGCCCAACCGAAAGAAAAAGCCCAAGGCTGACACCCATTGCGGGTGCCGCGCTACGATGCATGTTCGCTTAGACGGACAGTCGGACAGGTATTACGTTGCATTTTTTTCCGACGAGCATAACCACCCTGTGTTGGATTTGCGATTTTCAGCAATACTCCCGCACCACAGGAGAATGAGTGACGCAGACGTATATCAGATGAACGACATGCGCAAGGGAGGCATTCCAGTTACCCACATCCACGGATTCCTTGCGAGCTTAGCAGGGGGTATGAGAATGTTGGTTACACAACACGCGACATGCACAATGCAACTGCCAGGAAAAGAAAGAGTGGTGGACTCGATGCAGACGCTTGTCTGAGGTATCTCCGGGAGTGCAAGGAAACCGATCCTGCCTTTTACTTCAAGGAGGTCATAGATGAGAACAGGGTGTTGCAACACCTGTTTTAGTGTGATGGGAGAAGCCAGATTGATTACGAAATATTCGGAGATGTCGTCGCATTTGATGCAACCTACAAGAAGAATGTCTACCTATCACCTTTGGTCGTTTTTCCTGGGGTTAATCACCATAACCAAACAGTCATTTTCGGCGCTGGGCTCGTAGCTGATGAGACAGAGGAGACATATGTTTGACTGCTTCAACAGCTGCAAATTGCAATGAAGGGGAAAGTTCCTGTGTCCATCATAACCGATGGTGACAAGCAAATTAAATCTGCTATTGAAATAGTATTTCTAGACGCGCACCATCGACTATGTGCATGGCATTTGCTGAGAAACGCGACAAGTAAAATCGAGAAGCCGTAATTCACAAGGCAGTTTAGAGATTGCATGCTTGGCGACTACGAAGTGGGCATACTCCGCAGGAAGTGGTTTTGGATGGTCGAGGAATTCGGTGTCTCAGAAAAGCGATGGGTTACGGACATGTATGAAAGAAGGCATAGTTGGGCAACCGCACACATCAGAGGGAAGTTTTTTGCAAGTTTTCGCACGACGTCGAGGTGTGAAGGTCTTCATGCCGTAATATCTCGGTACGTCAAGTCTCGGTACAATTACACCGAGTTTCTGCGCCATTATCATCGTTGCTTGATGTTCATTTGCACCAGGAAAGTTGAGGCTGACTTTGAGTGTGCAAAGGGGTGTCCGGTTCTCACCACCAACTTGAAACAGCTGGAGATGTCCGCTGCAGAGATCTACACACGTGCCATATTTGATCTGTTTGTTCCCATCCTTAGTAGGGCTTGCATAATGAGGGTGGTCGACCAGAGAGACAACGGATCCTATATAATCCACAGTGTTGCCAGGTATGGTGCTCCGGAGAAAGAATGGCGCGTGGCGGTGTCGTACGAGCTGGATCAATTCAGATGTTCGTGTATGAGGATGGAGTGCTTTGGGGTTCCATGTGAACATATTCTTGCCGTGCTTGTGCTTAACGACATATGTGAGCTCCCGAGGCAACTGATATTGCCTAGGTGGACAAAAGATGCAAAGTCTGGGTTGATGGAAGCGACGGGAATTATGTGGGATTCTTTGCATCTCACTCAGCATTGGTGCCTGATGGACTGGTATAAGAAAGTTTGCAAAGTTGCCTGCCATAGAACTGATCGTTTCCACTTTGCACGGCAGATGGCCATGCAAATTCTTGACCACTTTGAGAAGGAGGATTCAACCGATGTTAATCTGCGAGGGACCGCTCCGTCTGCCGATGGTGGCAACGTACTCAACCCCACCAAGCGCAGGAGAAAAGGACGCGGTCCGAACGGGGGCAAAAAAGTTAACCAGCGGTGCCGTGTATGCCGAGGGGTGGGACACAACCGGACCACCTGTCCAATGCGCAATCATTTCGAGTCGTCAGAGACGTTTGAGGACGATCTGTTTTCACGAACCAGTGACATGGTGAGTTGGGCTTTTGTAAATTTGTTTGCTAATATTGATTTCGCCCATATTAGTATTGTTGTTCCACGTCACTCCTTTTGGATCGTGTTTTTCATGTCCATTTTTCGCTTCTCATAGGTCGAGCTCGGACTGACTGGGGAATTGGATCCCACCGTGGAGATGACGTCCATGGCCGGCTCAGAGAGCCAGAGCGGCTTCAGGTTTCACACGAGCGATTGTGGTGGGAACAACGTCGACCCAGATGCTGGGGTATTTGTTAGCCCTCGCGGAACCTCTGTTGTGGGTGGAGTTGGATCGGAAAGATTCATGTCACTCGATGATTGAGCCTTTTGCTGGAGAAATTTTTCCCCTTGTTTAACTTATAACTTTCTTAATATACCCTTTCACAATTCCAAGAACTAATTCGTTGCTTTTTAAATGCACCTCCACTTTACCCAATGAAGTTTATTTTAATTGTGATTAATAAGGACAGAGGAAAAAGTTTAGTGCATTAACAATAATGGCAAAAACCTTTAACGCAAATTAGTGATTTCATTAGTTATTTTTCTTATGGGAAAATGGGCAAGTAATACGAAATGGAGGGGGTTGTTGGTGTATTGTGTTTGGCAATAATACCTACGACATATGTGAACAAAGTTAAATTAAATGTAAAACACATCTAGCCAAGAGCAGTTGAATATATAATAATCTAAGTTCCAATTTCTCTTATACTTGTGTTGAATTTGAAAAAAAAAAATCTTACGTCCACCCGACGAATTTGAACTGGGACCAAAAAACAAAATAACCTAAATTAAAAATAAATCGAATGAGAAGAACCGTAAAAACAACATGCATAAATGTTCACTGGATAAAGTGATTGTCGTAACTTCATGGGATGATGCCAAATTTAGGGTTAGCAGCCCAGACAAGGGAACACACTAAGCTTAATTGTGCCAATTCCATGTCCAAACAAAAAAGGTATGCCAATCATTTACGTGGTTGTACACACAGCCTGGTCACCATCACGGCTGGTGTCTCGGCGTCAGTATATATGGAGCTAGTAGCGCGATGGGGCCACTTCTTCGCACACGCGCAAGTTGCCCGGCCGTAGGTCTAGCGCAGTGGCCAGGGTAAACCAGCCTCTCCCCAAACAACCCAAACTCCTTTCGGCAAAACACGCGTAGGCGACTTGCCATGTGTTAGATCCATGCGAGACCTCAATAACAGTGGAAACATCATTCCCCGATAGGTGCGGCACGTTTGGCTAACCAAATAAAAAACAAACAACAATTCAACAGAGGTTATTGGTTGCTTCGAAATGCTGAAGGGTAAAGGCATATACATGCAATTGTACCGTCGTGGCGACTAAGTATGTGCGGCTCAAGGATACTCACCAGTATCTTGGGCGAGCCACGCATAAAGCATATGGGGACGACGAAGAACAGTTGGCGCGACCTGAAGCAGTCCACCATGTGCCTGGCCTGTGTGTCTCTGGGGTTGTTGATGCACGTGGATCTCGTTATGTCGTCACCGTGTTGGAGGTAGTTCACCTCCATTGCGCTTGGCCGGTAAAACACCACGTACATGGTGGCTGGTGGGTGGTAACGGAACACCACCAACGTATCTGGCCGTAGTCCGTAATGGAGGCACATCCACGGCCACCCAGTCATTCCAAGTCTGATAATCCCTTCTGTGTCCTTGGTCCACCTCATTCTCCTTGACCAACTGGTCGGCGTCACCAGGCTCAACCGATCAGGTAGCACGGCGCCGAATTGGGTCGCAAACCTCCTTGGAAACACCTGCGAGACATGGATGTCAATTCCCAACAGCATTCGTCCTTCTATTCTAACGTTTTAAAAAAATTCCTCCAATTTACGGATTAGGGTTACAATTCCCAAATTAAGCTTACGTACCAGATTATATGGTCTCCGTCTATCCTCGCGCCCTATGATTCCATGGAATTGGGCGATGTGGTTACCGGTCTGTGGTAACCCCCTGCGACATTCTCGCTGCAAGTACCTGTCAAATACATGTGGGGGCACCACGTCAATGGTCAGTGGCGCGGTTTCATCAAGACGCAAAGCATAATTGATATCAAATATTTGGTAAGTTTGCTACCTGCCGTAATCGATCTCCATGCGATTCCCTCCATGGATGGCGACATACATGGTTCCCGGGGAGTGGTAGCTGAACAGTAATAGATGCCCTTCCTACAGACTGTAATGCCGGGAGAAATCCGCCCACCCCCGAGTGAGCACGATGCGGTTCAAATGCGCCTGCTGCACGATCCACTCAACCCTAAATTCGACTCCGTTTGTCGTTACGAGTGTCACCGGGTTGGCCATTGAGTCCCGCGCGGCTGCAGAAAACGCCGCGGCCAATCTCTGCAAAGTTAAAAAGGGGTTTTTTTACAGTTTAGGGCTACATATTGTCAACAGCATGGTTTGAAACAATGTGCGTCGCAATTTAAACCTGACTTACCAGCTGATTGACGTCACCGGCGAGGATGAACCTGAAGAACCTGAAATCAGCCATGACTGCCACTTTTTTTCCACTGCTCGTCTTATTTTTGGTTTTCTCTTAAATGTTTGACTATGTCTCCGGGTGTTCTTCTTCACTGCTTGCGTGTGTGTGACCTTCTGGACTATTCCACCTTAACACCCTTCCAGTTTTTACGTGTCGCAAAATTAACGTAATGTGTATGTCATAATTATTACTTATTTTATTTTATTTTTATCTTCTCTTTTTTACTTAACTTTTGATATACACAACATTTTTAACTGTTACCAAGTGGATAAGCCCTGATATTTTTAAAAAAAGTTACGTGCGTGTTTAAAAAACCAAAATAAAAAGCAATTTCTATTAATAAAAGATGTTTTTAAATAAGATATAGAACAAAAATATCTTTTTTTAAAAGCCACTCCAAACTAATCGTTGGTGGTCCCTAATTAAAAAGAGGGACATTCCATTCTTCATAATTAATAGGAAAGAGATTGCATGTTTGTTTTTTTAATTTTTTATAGGAGTTAGAAATTCAATTTAGTTATATAGGGTTTACATATTCTTTTTAAATTAGCTTAGCTTATTGTATTTTAAACATTCAACATTTATACATACATTTCCAAAGGATAAGTTCTTCTACT
>JASCZI010212595.1:718-11479 GCA_036250425.1 Stylosanthes scabra
ACGAAAACCTATTCTAAATAGCTGCCTCAATGAGACAAATGAGCTAAAAAAGTAATAGATTTGAAAGGCTAAATGCTTGTGTTAAAATGTCATGAGATAGGCTTGAGCTAGTAAATCCAATGGGGTGCTTCAACACCTAGCAATTTGAGCTTAAAAACTCGGGATTGTTGATTGAAAAACTCATTCTAAAGAGTCTTCTCATTGACAAGATAGTAAGAGTCAGAAGTAAAGAAAAGGAGAGAAGGACTTCCAAAAATTTCGAAAAAGTTGATCATGTTGTTACCAATTTAACAAGTTCTGAAGAAAACAAAAGCTTTATAAGTCTAAGAACTATCAATGGTCAATAGATGATGAGAATTGATTGAAGTTAGATGTTAAACTCAAGGCCCCATTGCTGTAAACAAAGAAATTAGGATTGAATTTGACTTGCTTGGGGACAAGCAAGGTTTAAGTTTGGTGTTTTGATGCATGAGCATCATCTATAGTTTTTTTTACTAATTCATGTACAATTCATTAAGCAATTAGCAATATATTCATAGTAATTTGTAGAAAATCAAATCAATTTGATACTTTGAGTATTTTGTTAATGTTTTATAGGAAAAGTGCAAAAGGAAGCTTGGAAAGCAAGAAAATAGAGGAAGCAGAGAAAGCGGTGCAACAAAGAGCAAAACAGAGCACCCACGCCTAGGCGCCACAACCCATGCCTAGGCGTGGCCTAGCAAGCTCCCATACTCAGCCCCATCCAACACTGAACTGCTAGGCGTGTTGACAAACGCCTAGGCGTGGACTGGGCAGCAAGGAAGCTAGCCTCACATCAAGGCTTGAACGCCTAGGCGTGGATCCAAACGCCTAGGCGTGACTGAGTCATGCTCGAGCACAACGAAGGACTTCAGCACCCACGCCTAGGCGCCCATGACAACGCCTAGGCGTGGCCAAGCAGCAACTCAAGGGAGCAGCATCATGCCGAGCCACGCCTAGGCGCCCAGCGCCAACGCCTAGGCGTGAGTGGAGCAACCTAGGAAGCTAAGCAGAAATGCCTAGGCGTGGGCTTTCACCACTCACCATGCCTAGGCCTATCTTCCTAGTGATGGCTTGGTCCAAATTATATCTAATTTCATTTGGGATTAATTTGTATTTAATCTAAGTCTTGTAAACTATAAAGAGGTGAAATTTTTAAGATCAAAACATTATTGATTCTGGAATTTCATTCTACACATTTTAGCAATTTTTATTCATAGTTAGATTGATACCACTTTTAGATACCACTTTCATTTTCTCTTAAGTTTTGTAATCTTTCTTGGAATCTCAATAAAGTTCATATATTTTCCAGAATCTTTTTCTCTCTTTTCTCTGTATTTGTTCATCTTTCTTTCAAGATTCTTTGAATGTTCGTGCATTCAAGAACCACATTCAAACCATTAGTCATTCATAATCATGAGTGGCTAAACATCTTTGAAGATTAAGGAGGAGGAGCTCTATTCTAGGTCAAATTAATAGAATAACCCATTAAATTATTCTACATCTTCAAGCTTATGTCAAACGCATTGGATCTTTCTTGTTCATCAATCAAAGGATCAAGTTAACTGAGAGGTATAACTTCTTCTTATTTTGGTTTAATTTCTATTCTAGATCATGAGATTAAACATATTATTTGATGGTTTATGCATTGTCTTTGTTGATGTTTAATTGAATAAGTGACATGAAATTTGGTCTTGCATTGATCTTGATAGCATAAACTAGTCCAAGAATGATCTTTCACATGTTTTATTTGCATTGGAGATGATGAATTGATGATGTGTGCCATTATATGAATTTGAATTTTATCACATAGATGATTGATTTGCTTCTTGATTGATTCTTTGTCATGAAATGTATGATCTTTAAAGATTTGATGCATAATTAGATCTTTCATGTTTTGATTGTTGAGTTTGAGAAAATAGGCATTCAAACATATTCAAGAATCATTCCATATATCATTACTATCTTAGAGATAAGCATGTGATGTTATGTGCTTTAGGATCTTTGATGATTAAATGTGGTTTCTTGAGATTGAATAGGTGACATATTAATTCTTTCCAAGAATCTTGTTAATTGTTAAAGATTAGAATCATGATGTGTGCATTATCTTTCTTGCTTATTTGATTAGTCAAGAGATTGATGGTTGAATAGGTTAGAAAGAAACTAGATTACTAAGAGATTAGGATTTAGTTATACTAGGATTCATGGTGATGTTTTGATATAACTTGTAGAAAAAGAATAATGAAATTGTGTTAGAAAGTTGATTTGAGAGTATCTCCGATTCCTTAGTCTTGTTCCCTTTTGGTGAATTTTTCTGTAATTCTTGATCTCAATTGCATGATTAATTGTAGTAGTTGTTTAAAGATTTGAGTTATTGCATGTTCTTGTATGTTCTTTGTTGTTCTTATTTGTTTTCTTGTTCAATTTAGAATTAATTCTTGATTAATTCCATAGATCTAATTAAAGAATCACATTAAAGATATTGTTTAAACCCCCTTTCCTCGTAGGAACGATACCCACTTGTTAGTGGTACTACTTGATCCGATGCACTTGTCAGAGTGCTAATGAATCATAAGGATTTGTTGCATCAGGAACAGCTAAAACACAAGGACAAAAATTCCCATTAGGATCATTCTTAGTTTTAGATAGTTTTTGGAGGTTTTTTGGAGAGTTTCCATCTCTCCCATTTCCTCTCTTTTAGTTCATAGTTCTTATTCATTTCCATTTCCAATTCTAGCCATCACTAGCCAAACTTTTACTTAATTTTAGTATTTAATTCTAGCCCTCTCTTTACTTGTTTCTCTCATCTATTTCTCTATTACTCATTTCTAGCATTCATGTTCTTATGTTCTTTAATTTTACCTTGCTAGAAATATTTTCTTGCTATGATCTATTGTCATCGCCTTTGATGATTATTGATCTTTGTTAGTTATCTTGTTGATTTATTCCATTGGCTATCTTAGATTGTTCATTTCTCTTGCTATTTACCATTTTTCCTTATTATGCACACCAAGTGTTTGATATTTTGTTTCTAATGAATATGGAGCAGTGTTCTTATGTCTTGGTCATGGGTTGAAGTGTGGATGATCTTATCCACTAATCCCTAAGGAAAAGAATGGGTTAAGGATACGGTTAAAATTGTTCCATTAATGTTAGGCTTTTCCTAGTGATGAGTGGACCTTAACGAGGTGAACGTGATGGATTATTCGCATTCCAAAGACTTTGGTCCTTCGCATTAGTAAGTAACCTAGGAACTTCGGAACAGGGTTAATTCCCCCCACTCGACCATGAGACATAGTGGGTTTGATTCCTTACGTGACAACTTTTCGTAATTGGGATAAGTGGTGATCATAGGGACACATTATACTTCAACTCAAGACCAAACACCTTCTATTATTCACAATACAAGTTATCTCTTATTTTGCTCTTGTTCCCAACTATTAACCATTGCAACCCCGATATTTTCACAACCAATCGCAAGTCTCAATTTTCAATTCCTAGGGAGAACGACCCGAGTGCAATACTCGGTATTTTTGGTTGCAAGCTTTGTGACAACATTTTTAAATCTCAATTCGCCCATTCTTAAGTCGGTTGGAACTATACTCACGATAAGAGAATATGTTAACATTGTGAATATGATAGTGTTGTAGATATTTTTGTTTTTAGGGTTGTTAGTGTAGTTTGCTTACCATCACACTTATGACTCACTCTTTGAATGCTGCAGTCAAATTCAGACCTTGACTTGTTGGTTTTTGATCCGAAAATAGAAAGAACCTTGAGACATATTAGACAAGTCAGGCGCCGCATTCAGTTTGAGAATACCTAGTATTCTCAAATGGAAGAATTTTCTTCGGAGAGTGAATCTATATACTCTTCTGCTTCTAAAACTGATATTGAGTTGCCCTTTTCTGACTCAGGTACCCACACTATGAGTTACCTTCTCAGGATCACGCTTAAACAAATGGGCGGTGTGAGTTTGGCCTTGGAGAATCAGCCGGTGAGATACCCGGAATTAAATGCCAACTTTAAACTTAAATCCGGGCTTATTAAGTTACTGCCATGTTTTCATGGATTACCGGGTGAAGACCCAATCAAACACTTGAAAGATTTTTATGTCATCTGTGCCACCACCTGATGGATTAGTGGTGATGAGGATGCAGTTAAAGCTTTTTCCCTCCCGTTCTCTTTAGAGTGAAAAGCCAAGGATTGGTATCATGCTCTTCCTGGTGTTGTAACGTCTGATTGGATTGCTGTCAAAAGGAGATTTCTAGAAAAATATTTCCCCCCATCAAGAACTAATGCCATCAGAAAAGAGATTTCGGGGATCATTCATTTAACGGGGAAACTTTCTATGAATATTATGAACGTTTTCAGAAACTACTGACTTCATGTCCCCATCATTCAATCTCAGATTCACTCCTAATCAACTACTTCTTTGAGGGATTAACTCCAAGCGACAAGCCCATGATTAATGCATTAGCTGGGGTTGCTCTGATGAACAAGACCCCAGAGGAAGGTTGGGAGTTAATTGAGTCTATGGCCGACAATAATCAGAATTTCAAAACAAGGGCCGCCACTTCTACCAAGGGAGTTTTTGAAGTTGCACCATCTGAATCGACCATTCTTGCAAAATCTTTGGTCAACATATCCACCATGTTGAAGGAGATCAAAGAAGGACAACAACCAGCCCCTAAAATCTTGATACAGCAACCCAATACCTCTCAGCAGATGCCAATAAGACATTGCGGCATATGCTTGTGTAACTCTCATTACACTGATGAATGCCCGCAACTTCAGGAAGACGACACTGTCGCATCCTCTCACAATTTTAATGAAGCTTAGTGATAGACCCATGTTTGATGACAGAAAATGTGCTAGAATTAAGGGGTTTTATCAACCAAAACCATACAATTGCTTGTGAAAAACAATAACCTTTGCTTGGATATGTTCATATGGATAAATACATGTTAAATTAGCCTTTGAAGTGGCAGAAATTTATTAAATCTCATCCCACTTGATGCATTGATGTGTTTGATAGTGCATTTCAGGCTTTTAGGGATTGAGAAGGGCATAGAGAATGCTAAGGAAAACATTAGAAAGAAAGGATTCACAAGAGGAAGCCAAGAAGTGGAAAGCAGGGCACTGTGCGGCCACACAGTCCCCTCATGCGTCTGCATGTGTCCTTGGGAGCGTTTCGGTCCCCTCTTGCGCTCGCGTGGGTACAAAGTCAAAACTGCACAATTTGTTGACCGTGCAACCGCACGGTACTGTCTGGCAGAATCAAAATTAAAGCTAAAATTGGAATTTGATGTTCCCGGGCCAGGTCCAAGCCGCTTTGAAGGCCCAATTCGACATATTTGAGAAAGGAACAGCTGATCGCATGGTTTCCACAACCCTAAATCTCAGCAAGTATACCGAATCGTATCAAGTAATACCACGGTGAAGTGGGTATCGTTCCCACGAAGATTAAAGGATCAATCAACTACTATTTATTTAGTTTACCCTAATCAGATTTAAATAAAACTAAATAAGTAAAGTAATTATAAAACTAAGTATTCAAAAATAACTAGTAAACAAAGAACAGAGAACAGAAATTGTACTTGAGGTTTTAACAATGATGAGATGAGATGTTAAGAGCTTTGGACATGTCTTTCCCTTGAGGGCGAATGTACACGTTTAATTGCAATTCTAGATACTTAGAAATCATGCACAACGAACCTATATTAACTAAATCCTAATCTCTTAGCAATTTAGTTTCTCTTTACTTAATCAAAAGCTAATCTCTTAGTCAATTAATCAAATACAGAGGTGAAGTATACAATCTGGCTCCAATTCTTATGAATCTCAAAAGTGATCCTAGATTAGATTAAATGTCACTCTATCCAAACTAGTTCTAACCCAATTTTAATCCACAGAATTATAGTTGCATGTAAATTCTCTTTACTATCTCTAGTCAGTGTTAACTTACCATGTGAATTAATTTCTAGCTAGTTTGATTAATCAATTTCTCAATTAAATTAACCTAACCCTAAACAAATAAAGAACACTTCTCAGTGATTTTGAATTATTGGGATGAAGAATAGAAGATTAATTCATGCATTTTAGAAAACAGAAATATCTCATTGAATTGAATTAAACTATGTACAATAACTACCTCATGCTGGATGAACAGAGATCCTCACCCTTAACAATGGAGGAGTTTAGCAATTCATAATTGAATCTAAACCCTAGGAAAATAATGAAAAACGGCTATGCTGAGTTACTAAACCTAGTGGTTAGTTCCTCTTTTATATAATAAGCTTAACTATCCTAAAAATCAGCTATCAATCAAATCTAATCTAATCTAAATCAAATCTAATCCTTATCTTATCTTCTATGATTACAATGCTTATCTCTTTCACTAAGTCTTCAATCAATCATCCCTTGAATCTTCCAAAATTGCCCTTGATTAGGAACAAAATAAGATTGGGCTGAAGTGGCATTGGTGGACTTTTCTGAACTTTGAAGATGGGCCTTCATGTATGACATTTACTTCTGGACGTTATACGTGGGCTACTCCACATAATGTGGAGCTTCTGGGACTTGGTCTTTCATCTCCACGTATAACGTGGTGCTCTCCACGTATAACGTGGAGTCTCTGTAATTTCTGGAACTTGGATTTTAATTCCAACGTATAACGTGGAGGTTCCCACATATAACGTGGGGTTTCTGTCCAATTCTGAGATTGTGATTTAATTCTCACGTATAACGTGGTAATTCCCACGTATGACGCTGATGCGTGTGCATCTTTCATGGTTTTAGACCTTAATTTATGGTGTTTTTAGTAGAGGTTTAACTTAATACTCAAGTGAAACAGCTTCATTTATCATAATTTACTATCTTGAGTGTTTTGTTATGTTTTTACACAAACAGAGAAGAAGCAGAGGAAGAAGAAGAAAATAGAGAAACAAAGGAAGCTTGGAATTACAACAACCTCATCATTGGAGCATTAAACACCAAGCCTAAGGATGAAAAGAAAAACCTGGAGTGCCAAAAGACCACACCTAGGCATGGGAAAACTCAAAGAAAGCCACGCCTAGGCGTGGTGCACTTTTGGGTATGCTGTCAACTTGACCTCTGTGCAGTAAAGTGGGGATAACTCAAGCTAAAGAGCTCCAAACGATGCCATTCCAAGCTCGTTTGAAAGCTAACATCCAGGGCTTCAAGTGAATATATAATAGTATATAGTTGACAATTGGTTTGAGCCCCGAAAACACCCTGGAAAACGTGGCTGCATATGATCTTCTTCTTCCATGTGTTGCTCCTGAGTGTAGCTGGCATTTCTTCCCATGGTTCTGACCATTACTCTTCCAGTGATTGGTTCTTAATAGGGATGTATTCAGTGCCTCTGAATTCCCTAAAGGACACCCCCTGCTTCCTTGCAAAGTCTATAGATTGTGCTAGGAGAAATTAGCTTCCCTCTCTCTTAAACTCCTTCTTCAACAATTGCTTGTTATCTGAAATTAGCTCCTCAACTCTGACATCTTCTCCCTTGATGATTGAATGGATCAAGATTGCTCTTGCCACTGTGATTTCTGACTTGTTTCCTGTTGGTATGATTGAGTGGATGATGAATTTCGCCCATCCTCTTGCTAGAGGTGTGAGGTCTTATCTCCTCAATTGGATTGGTTGATCGGGTTGGCTAGAAATCATCTTCCACCTAGCACCAGGGACACAAATGTCTCTGATAACCTCATCAAGTCTCTTATCTTCCCTTTGCCTACTCTTGAAGTCTGATTGAGCTCCAGGGTGAGGTGACAAATTCTCAAAGTGTCTCTGATGTTGGCAGCAGAGAAGTCTATAGTAACACCCCTTACATAACTCTGATAAGGATAGTTTTCTCCACTTGCAACTTCTTCCTTGGTTCTGATAGCATTTGCATAGAACTCTTGAATGAGCACCTTGCTTATTTTGGTTCTAGGCTTACTGAGACTTCTCCAACCCCTTTTCCCTTTTTTTCTTGAATTTCAGGATACTCATCTTCCTGCAGCTCAAAGCATGTTGATGAACCCGTATTTCATGATAAAATGTATTATATTTGATGGGTTTATCAACATAAAACCACATAATTACTTGTGAATAACCATGATTGTGAACCTTTGCCATAATTGCTCCAAGATTGATAAACATGCTAATTTAGCCTTAGAATTGAACGAAATTAGTATAATCTCATCCCTCTTGGTTCCTTGATATGTTTGCTAGTATATTTCAAGAATTTAGGGATTGAGAAATGATTTGGAAAGGCTAAAGAGAGCATTAGAAGCAAAGGATTCTTGAAGAAAAGCCAAGAAGAAAGGATTGTTGCTAGTGGAGTTGCTACCAGCGTGTACTAGCACCAGCAAAGCTGCCCACACAGCTTTAAAGCGGCGCAAGCAACTCTGCTAGCAACATAGGAGCTGCCCACGCAACACCCAGAGGCTGCGCACGCAGCTTCCTGACGCCAGCAGAGCTACTTGCGCAGCAAACAATGGTGCACACGCACCAAGCAGCAGAAAATTCTCCAATTTGAAGGCTAGAAGTGGAATTTCAAGTCTTTGGATCTAGGCCAAGGCCCTTCGAAGCCCAAATTCATTCTATTTAAAGGAAGAGTGGCTGAAGCACAAGTAAGGCTAGACACAACACACTACCATTAGGTTTATTTCCATAGTTTAGATAGTTTAGAAGGAATTTGTGAGAGTTTCCCATCTCTCTCATTTTCTCTCATTTAGTTCTTAGTGTTCTTCATTTTCTCTTCCAATTTCCAGCCCTCACTAGCCAAACTCTTTACTTTAATTCATGTTTGAATGCTTGTTTAATGCTTCTCTAGTTTAATTAATGCAATCTACACTTGTTTCTTTCATCTATTTCTCGATTTCTCATCTCTAGCTTTTATGTTCTTGTGTTCTTATTTTCTTGTTGCTGAAATTTATTTTATTGTTATGATCTGTTGCTATTTTCTTGTTCTTTTAGTGATAATTGTTAATTCTCTTGCTCATTTACTTCATTGATCATCTTGATTTACACTTTCTCTTGTTATTTACCATGTTTACTCATTACGCCCACCAAGTGTTTGATATTTTGTTTCTTATAATTATGGAGTAGTGTTCTTGTGTCTTGGTCATAGGTTGAAGTATGGATGATCTTAGCCACTAATCCCTAAGGATAATAATGGGTTAAGGCATGGAATTAAAGCTGCTCTGATGACGCTATGCCAATGGCAATAACGAGAGAACCTTAAATGAGACAGACTCAATTAGGTGAAAAAAATCACCATGGTGAATTCTTCCTAGTGACGCGGGATTTACTTGAGTTCTATTGAGACCTTGGTTCTATGTTATTGTGTACGCATAGGACATTCAGAACGGGGTTAATTCCCCCATTTGACCGTTTGACAGAATGGGTTTTGTGCCTTACGTGACAACCATTCATAATTGGGATTAGTGGTGATCATAGGGACACATTATACTTCAACCCAAGACCAAGCACCCTTTATTATCATCAGTTCTTGCTATTTCTTATTTTTGTTCTTGTTACCGATACTCAACCATTGCAACCCCGATATTTTCACAACCATTCGCGAGCCACAATATTTCAATTCCTAGGGAGAACGACCTGAGTTCAATACTCCGTATTTTTAATTGGTTGTAAGCTCTGTGACACCTTACTTGTTTACGAACCCCGCTGTTAATCTCACTTCTGGTTTGGATTCCTCTACAACGATACTAACTCTGTTTTGAAAATTAAGGAATTCCGAACAGGTCGCGTGAGCGGCCGCGGGGCGTCCGTCACATGTCTCTGGTGTCACTGTTTCTTTGGCTAGGTGCTCCTCAAACAGGTCTTGATGGTATTGAGACCTGAAGCAGTGAGCATCTAGGATGTCTGATGAAGAGGGGGCCATGTCAAGTGAGGAATGAGCTTGCCACACCCAACTTGAAGGTTGCTTGTCCTCAAGCAACAGGGAAGCCCTGAATGGGGTTGCTGTAGTAATCTGTGATCCCTATAGAGTTCTTAAAAAAATTGCTGAAAAGTTGCAGAGCTATATAACAGTGAGTAATATGAATAAAATAAAAATGAGATGCTGGAGAAGTAGGTTGGATGTGGAGGAAAAGGGTAAGGCAGAGGGGGATGTGTGGGGTGTAGTGGTTGCAGAGCTGGGTTTGGGTGATATGATGTATGGTGCTGCAAGCTGGGGATGTGTTCTGCAGAACTTAGTGTTTGGAAGCTGTAGAAGGGGGTTCTGCAGAAGTGGGTCTGCAAAAGTGGAGAATATGGGTTTGAGTGTGTGAGATATAAGAGGCTGAGGGAGGGTGTGTAGTTGGGAATGCGTTGCAGTCTTGAGGGTGATTCTGCGAGATTTAAGCTTCAATATGATGATGATACCTTCTTCCTTTCGGTAGGGAAGATTACTGAGATTTTTCATGTGACTCGCCCACCAGCGCCGGAAGAATGGTGCCCATCAACTTTGAGTCGGTACTAAGAAGATTGAGCTGGAAAAGCTTTTGAGAAGCGAGAAAAGGAAGAAAGCGGAGAATCCGAAAAATGATGCATTCATAGAAAAGGGGTTGAGGATTGCTCCCCCTCAATTAAAGAAGAAGAGAAAGAAGGTCCCTTTGAATTTAGAAAAGAAGAAAGAAAAGAAGAAGAAGAAGCAAGAAGAAGGCAAGTCGGAAAAGAAGGTGGTTTTGCAATGTTCAAGCTTTGACAAGCTTTTGGGCAAATTGAAGA